>JAVJIF010015203.1:50000-121814 GCA_038442645.1 Agave tequilana
TTAAAATAATTTTTTTCTAAAATTTAGTAATCAAGATCTGTAATTTTTTGTTTGAAAAAACTCAAAATTTTCAGATCTGTAATTTTTTTAGTGGAGGAACAGTTGTAGTCAAGTAAAAGTGAAACTGAGGGTATTTTAATCATTAGGCAACGAAAAGTGTTGAAGGTCTTCTTTTATCGCCTAAATTTTTGACTTCTCTGCTGGCTACTATGAAGCCACGTCATGCCGGCTGAGAAACTCTCTCAGTTGTCGGCTGAGATACAGTATATATATATATATATATATATATATATATATATATATATATATATATATATATATATATATATATATATATATATATATATATATATATATATCTATATAGAAAAATGTATATTATATCAGCCCGCGGGCTGAGAGTAGTCTCTCAGCCTGCGGTGACGTGGCTCAAATTGTCACCTCACTGACTCGCGGCACGCTTTTAGGTGACTGTTAAATTACCAAATACCCCTTATGAAAAGCAACTCTTTTTGGTTCCCTTCCTTATTGTTTATTATTATTTTTCCCCCTTTTTTTTGCCGCTCTTTATAGGATATTCTATATAAATTACTTTTCACCCTATTTTCTGACCTCTTTTTGAAAGATCTAGTTTCACCTTTTCAGTCTGCGATAAACTTTTTTCTGAAAATATAAAATCTTTCAGATCAATTTTTTTCTGCAAAATATTTAATGTCGACGTCTGAGCAGTATACCGGCGATCTTAATATGGAAGATATTGCATCTGGTTCTACTTTCTCTCAGAATATTGAAAATATTGAAGGGTTGACATCTCTGCATGCGATCAACAGGTTTAATTGTTTTATATATTTTAAAAACAATTTCTTAAATATTTAATGTTTTCTCTTTAGACTATGAGGTACTGCGACCGTTTTAATATTCGGTCGCAATCTTATTGTTGGCCCAAAGGCCTATCACCCTAGTTTTGATGATGATCAACTCATGAAGTTATGATTACTAATGATCTTGTGTTTAATTAGTGACAGATTCCTATCAAGATCTTAGTAGGTGTGGAGCTTCAACAAAGGATAAAATGTCAAGTTGGAAGCTAGCACCGGTCGATTCACGAGCCTATGCATCAAGAACACATCTAGAGATGAGCTCGGTGGATTGCATTTGGACCAAGTCATCAAGGAAGACTTCAAGAGGATGAAGACTTGTGTCTAGGTATAAGATTTTTATTTGTTTTAGATAAAAATGTAAATGATAGAATAGATTGGTGGATTGCTCAAGTCATATCACACACACACTCTTGAGATTTATTGTCTTTTCATAAAAGAATTTTTAGTTAGAAAAGACTCTTTCATTTTGGTAGAAAAGATTTTCATTATGACAAAATTCTATTGGTTCTTGGTATTTCAAGTTTACATATCTTATATCCAAAACAAAGTTTAGTGCTTTATGTCAAAAACTAGATATTTCATCTTGATTGTGTAGTGGATCATATCCATACACACTATGCCTTAAAGTATATCTTGTTTTTGTATTTGATGAAAATTTGAAAAAACATGTTTTAGAAAAACAGTTTTTATTATGAGCCAATATTTTCAAGTTACAAAAATAGTCAAATCTTTAATATCATGCCTTGATTTTGTGCAAGCATGTTTCTATATCATAAAACTATTTTTTTGTAGAATTTCTAAGTATTTATGGATTTTTTATTAAGCCAAAAAGACCAATCTTTAATCCCAATATTTTCAGGTTCTGGCAGTTCTGATTTTTCAGAACTGACAGTGCCGGTCGACCGGGTCGGTCGACCGGACGTGCACAGACGTGCACGCCTGTGTGCACTGGAGAACGGTCGACCGTGCCGGTCGACCGCTTCAGAGAGTCTGCTCTCTGGAAATTCCGGTCGACCGCACCGGTCGACCGACAGAGAAGTAATTCTCTGTTCCAGGTGCGCGGTCGACCGGGCCGGTCGACCGGAGGCTCCAACGGTCGATTCTTGACCGTTGGCGGTCGACCGGACCGGTCGACCGGCAGCTCTGACAGAGCCCAACGGTCAGATTTTTCTGGCCTCTATAAAAGGGGGTTTTGTCATTGTTTGAAGCCAAGATTTTAGGAGAGCTTTTGTCCAGTTATTTCAACTCTTTTAGCAGAGTTTTCTCCACAAAATAGAGTGCCAATATTTCCTATCAAAAGGGATTTTATCAAGAGAGTGTTTATTGTGATTTCTTGAGTTTTCCATCAAAGTTCTTTCCTTGATTTCTCACACTACACTTGAGCATCCATAGTTATATCTATCCTATAGGAGTGTTGTAGTGAGAATTTTGTTAGGTGATCAAGTGTTTAGATCACCAAGATCTTTCTTTGTATTTGAGGAAGCGGGCAAGTGTGCTCGCGGTGTTTTGAGTTCGGGTGCGGACTTGTTGTACGAGATGCGGCCTCGACGAGCCGTGGGCTTGTGGTGTGTAAGGGACTTTGGGAGTCCGAGGGCTTGTAGGTGTTGGCGGCACCAAGGAGAGATCCGGTTGGATCGTGCTTAGTGGAAATCCTTCGTGTGTCGAAGGCGGGGATGTAGAGCAAGTGTGCTCGAACCTCGAAACAAACCCTTTGTGTTTGCGATTGCTCACTCTTACTCTCTTACTCTTTTTGTCTCACTTATATCTTGCATTACTTTATAGTCTTTATCTCTTATATGCATGATATACCTTTGTGCTCATATTTGCTATACTTGCTTGGGATTGTTATTAACACTAGTATTCAACCAAGAGAGCCAACGCGGCACCTCAACCCATTCAAGGGGAATCTAGAGGAGTTTGTCCAGAGCCTCGCAAGGGGAATTCGGCAACACTCTTGTGTTATACATAAGTGTTTAATTAAAAGAAGTTTAATTTGGTCAACTTAGTTTTAATTCCGCATCATTTGTTCATAAGTGACCATTAGATTAGCCATCACCTATTCACCCCCCCTCTAGGTGAACTTACAATTGGTATCAGAGCCAAGTGCTCTTGATATTGGGTCTAACAACCTAGAGTTAAAGATTCTCTTTTAGGCTAATCACAAGATTTGTACACACACAATGGACTTCATGTCTCCACCCACCTTTGACATCCTTAACATCCAAATTTGGAAGGTTAAGATGTCTTTGTACCTCAAAGCCTTAGGATTTCATGTTTATCTTGCCACTACTAATAAAGAATATTGCTTAAATGGTAAGAACATTGAGGCTAATGCAAAAGCCCTACATGCTTTAGTATCTAACTTAGATAATGATTATTTGTCTAAGATGACTAATCTTGACTCGGCTTTTGTAGTATGGAACACCCTCATCTCCCTTGGCGAGAAAGATCAATACTATGCGGGGAGCGATTCGGACGTTGGAAGCGACATCTCCAACGTTTGCTATATGGTCCAAGGGGATAACCCCCTTGAGGTAAACTCCGAATCCGATGATGATAGTATGTCATATGATGAGCTCTCTACATTTTGTCAATTATTGCTTGAGAGATATGACATAATTAAGAAAGAAAATAAAAATTTGAAAAAGGACATTGCATGCATGCATAAGGAACAAGATTCATTTAGAAGTAACATTGCATGTTTAGAAAAAGATAACAAGAAATTTGAAAAAGAATTTTGATGCTATGCTTAATGATAAAGATTCATTAAAAAATAAAATGGCATGCTTAGAAAAAAAAATAAAGATTTGAAAAATGAAAATGTTTCCCTTATGTCTAAATTAAATGATTTATGTGAAGGGAACACTATTTTGAAAAATAAGATTGATTTGGTGGAAAAACAAAAAGAAGTTTTTCAAGAAAATAAATCTTTAAAAAGAAAATTTTGTGAAAAAGAAAGGAAAATGTTTGTAAAAAGAAAAAGAATTGTTCATATATCTCATCATGCTTCTCATGCACACATTGATCAAAATGAGATTAAAAATTTGAAAAATAAAATTGATAATTTGAGCTCTAATTTGAGCTCATGTGCATTCAATCATACTAGATTGGAATCCTTGTTTCAAAAGAAACAAGTTCCTCATACTCATGCACATTCACATCATGCACATGCTTATGATGCACATCATGCTCACACTCCCACTCATAAGTATGCTAAGGTGTCCATATGTACACATTGTGGCCGCAAAGGCCATTTAGCAAAATTTGTTATGAAAGGTTAAATGTTCTTATTTTTGATAAAAATAAAAATGCTTGGGTTCCTTACAAGACTAAACCCATAGGACCCAAGAAAATATGGGTACCAAAATCCCCACTTGTATATTTGATGTAGGTGAGGAATCTCTCAAAACGTGAGAGATTTGGTGCCTTGATGGTGGGTGCATTTGAACTAAAATGATACATACTTGGAGCACCGCTATCAAGGAATTTTGGTGGGTCAACCACCATGCTAGGAGCTTTGGAGTTGGTAACGATTTCTAAACTCCTATTTCATTTATGCACATGTTTTTAATTTCATGTAGCATGTTCATATTTTTTTTTGGTACTTCATGTGGCATTTACATGCTTAAATGTAGAATGTGTCAAAACTTGCATTTATACATATATGAATAGTGAACTACAATTGACTCATACATATTTGAACTTCATGCTCATTTGTATTCACTATATGCATGTGTATAGGCTAGTTTTGATGATTCGGTCATTTATACTTGTTATGCCTATCTTTGATCTTACTCATGTATATGTGTGTTTAATTCAAATCTAATAAATATACATGTATACCCCTTGAGTCATTTGCCTTCATGCAATATATATTGGACTCTTTTCATATTGGGATATGTATGCGTATTGTTAGAATTGGATAAATCATACATATACCATGAAGATTAGTATTTTAAATAAATAATAATAAAAAAATTAAAAAAAATGATTTGTCATTTGTACAACTAAATGTGATTTATGATCTTTTTGAGCTTGAATGACTATTTTCATAAAGCATTGCTAAATACAAAATACTTTATGAAAAATATATGATTTGTCTTAAGATGAAAAATAAGATTTTCATGAGATTCATGCTTCACTTTCTATTTTCATGAAAATACCATTTACATAACCTTTGAACACTCATCTTTTATGATAAAAGATAATTTTTGAGCTTTATGGACTATGAGTGCTTGAACTTTTGTGTATTTAGTATTATTCATGGAAAACATTTGACTTTGTATTTTGAAGGATCTTTAACTAGTTTGTCAAAAATCCATTTAAACTAGTTATCTATTCTTCAAATTGATTCACATGATCCTATTTGTAATCATATGGATAAATTCTTTTGTATTTTCAAATTTATTTGATACTTCATGATTTGAATATTAGTTTAAATGTTAGCATTTGTCAACACTTGGATTTATACTTATACACATTATGCATCACAAATAAATCTATAGATGATTGGGTTGAATGCTCATTTGTGCCCATTAGGTGTGTTAGTATAGCCTAAGTTTTGATGATTATTACATTTTAAACTTGTATTCCCATTTTAGATTTATGCTATGATCATGTGCTTTCATTTCATGTATATGTTTGTCTTACCAAAATATTAAGATATACATGGATACCTCTTGAGTCATTTGCCTTTCATGCAAATCTATATATAGACTCAAATGTGTTTTAAGGATATGTATGTATACTTAATGTCTTGTCAAAACATACATATATCTTGAAATATAAATTTTTGTTTTTAATAAAATTTTGTAATTTTTCAATAAAATTTTTGTGATGGATTTCATGATTTCAAAATTTTTAAGGAATATTGAGTTTTATTGCTATTTTTCATGATACCATGTTCCACATAACACTAGCACACTCACTTCTTTTTGATATGGACTTTATGGATAGAGTGTTTTTTAGTGCCTTGTATTTCATTGATATTTCATGAAAAAATTTTGCTTTATTCCTTGATTGAAGGATTCCGTACTAGTTGTTAAACACCTTCATTTAACTAGTTCGAATTCTTCATGTGGTCGATTATATGATATATACACTTAAGCTTAATTTTCAATTGGTATCATTAGATATTTTCAATTGGTATCAATTTGATTCATGTTGTATATACTCATATTTTGTTCTTTCATGTATGTATGCATCTACTTCAATTGATATTATCTTTTCATACATATATGTGATCTTTTGTGCTTGATTTACACACGTATATTATATACTATATGTTTGCTTATCAAGATTTTGGTTTTAAAAAAAAAATAATAAAATATTTGATATGAACTTATTGCCTATATGCAAGGAGATCTTAACATCTCTCTTACATATAGATTCATGTTGAGTGTATTGTGTATTGAGGAGCTTAACATCTCTTCTTTATATGGTACACGTGTGTAGGGGAGCCTCACATCTCCTCTTATGCATTACATAATATGTGTTATGTGAGTTAGGACTTGTCATCCCTTCTTCATGTAATGCATATGTGTAGGGAAGTTAACTTAGCGTCTTCCTCTTCATGAATGTATATCGCATATAAATCTTATTGATTGATGATTGATTTTACCCTCCTTGATTCCTTATTTTGACAAACAGGGGGAGAAAATTGTTTGATGATTTGAACTTTGAACCCTTTGTTGATGATTGACAAAAAGGGGAGAAGTATTTGAGTTATATGCATGATTTCCTTAAGGGGAGGAGTATTTGTTCCTTACTTAAGGGAGAGAAATTTTGAGATGATTTTGAGTTTTTATACTTGTGCTTTTACTCATGCATAGCAATAATATAATAAGATAAAAGCTTGAGAAAAAAATTTGTGCATTCATTTGCATACATATTTATGTGCTTTAATGTCATATCTATTTATTTCTAGTGATGCATGAGTTAAGGGGGAGCTTCTTTGAAGCTTTACTTTAATCCATGCATATATAACTCCATGAGTTTTGTCATCATCAAAAAGGGGGAGATTGTTGGCCCAAAGGCCTATCACCCTAGTTTTGATGATGATCAACTCATGAAGTTATGATTACTAATGATCTTGTGTTTAATTAGTGACAGATTCCCTATCAAGATCTTAGTAGGTGTGGAGCTTCAACAAAGGATAAAATGTCAAGTTGGAAGCTAGCACACGGTCGATTCACGAGCCTATGCATCAAGAACACATCTAGAGATGAGCTCGGTGGATTGCATTTGGACCAAGTCATCAAGGGAAGACTTCAAGAGGATGAAGACTTGTGTCTAGGTATAAGATTTTTATTTGTTTAGATAAAAATGTAAATGATAGAATAGATTGGTGGATTGCTCAAGTCATATCACACACACACTCTTGAGATTTAATTATCTTTTCATAAAAGAATTTTTAGTTAGAAAAGACTCTTCATTTTGGTAGAAAAGATTTTCATTATGACAAAATTCTATTTGGTTCTTGGTATTTCAAGTTTACATATCTTATATCCAAAACCAAATTTAGTGCTTTATGTCAAAAACTAGATATTTCATCTTGATTGTGTAGTGGATCATATCCATACACACTATGCCTTAAAGTATATCTTGTTTTTGTATTTGATGAAAATTTGGAAAAACATGTTTTAGAAAAACAGTTTTTTTATATGAGCCAATATTTTCAAGTTACAAAAAATAGTCAAATCTTTAATATCATGCCTTGATTTTGTGCAAGCATGTTTCTATATCATAAAAACTATTTTTTTGTAGAATTTCTAAGTATTTATGGATTTTTTATTAAGCCAAAAAGACCAATCTTTAATCCCAATATTTTCAGGTTCTAGCAGTTCTGATTTTTCAGAACTGACAGTGGCCGGTCGACCGGGTCGGTCGACCGGACGTGCACAGACGTGCACGCCTGTGTGCACTGGAGAACGGTCGACCGTGCCGGTCGACCGCTTCAGAGAGTCTGCTCTCTGGAAATTCCGTCGACCGCACCGGTCGACCGACAGAGAAGTAATTCTCTGTTCCAGGTGCGCGGGTCGACCGGGCCGGTCGACCGGAGGCTCCAACGGTCGGATTCTTGACCGTTGGCGGTCGACCGGACCGGTCGACCGGCAGCTCTGACAGAGCCCAACGGTCAGATTTTTCTGGCCTCTATAAGGGGGTTTTGTCATTGTTTGAAGCCAAGATTTTAGGAGAGCTTTTGTCCAGTTATTCCACTCTTTTAGCAGAGTTTTCTCCACAAAATAGAGTGCCAATATTTCCTATCAAAAGGGATTTTATCAAGAGAGTGTTTATTGTGATTTCTTGAGTTTTTCATCAAAGTTCTTTCCTTGATTTCTCACACTACACTTGAGCATCCATAGTTATATCTATCCTATAGGAGTGTTGTAGTGAGAATTTTGTTAGGTGATCAAGTGTTTAGATCACCAAGATCTTTCTTTGTATTTGAGGAAGCGGGCAAGTGTACTCGCGGTGTTTTGAGTTCGGGTGCGGACTTGTTGTACGAGGTGCGGCCTCGACGAGCCGGTGGGCTTGTGGTGTGTAAGGGACTTTGGGAGTCGAGGGCTTGTAGGTGTTGCGGCACCAAGGAGAGATCCGGTTGGATCGTGCTTAGTGGAAATCCTTCGTGTGTCGAAGGCGGGGATGTAGAGCAAGTGTGCTCGAACCTCGAAACAACACCCTTTGTGTTTGCGATTGCTCACTCTTACTCTCTTACTCTTTTTGTCTCACTTATATCTTGCATTACTTTATAGTCTTTATCTCTTATATGCATGATATACCTTTGTGCTCATAGTTGCTATACTTGCTTGGGATTGTTATTAACACTAGTATTCAACCAAGAGAGCCAACGCGGCACCTCAACCCATTCAAGGGGAATCTAGAGGAGTTTGTCCAGAGCCTCGCAAGGGGAATTCGGCAACACTCTTGTGTTATACATAAGTGTTTAATTAAAAGAAGTTTAATTTGGTCAACTTAGTTTTAATTCCGCATCATTTGTTCATAAGTGACCATTAGATTAGCCATCACCTATTCACCCCCCTCCCTCTAGTGAACTTACACTTACACTTATTTGAAAATAATCTCCGGCTATGAATTCTTTTTTTCTAGGGTATGCGTCTTAGGTCGCAGTCTTTAGTAAGGAGTAATATATATTTCTTCACATACGGATAACTGCGACTTAGGTCATAGTCTTTAGTAAGGAGTAATATAGATTTCTTCACATGCGGATAACTGCGACTTAGATCGCAGTCTTTAGTAAGGAATAATATAGATTTATTCACATATTGATAACTGCGACTTAGATCGCAGTCTTTAGTAAGAAGTAATATATTTCTTCTCATACGGATAACTGCGACCTTGACAGGTAGACCAAAAGTTAGGGCAACATCCTCCACTGTTAACTCAATCTCTTTACCCCCAATTGTAAAGGTCTTTTTATTCCTGTCATACTGGTCTAAAATACGCAGTACGGCAACGTTTGATTTTAGAGCCTTTTTAGCCCAAATTCTTCATTGTAGAACGCCATGAAGATTGGGCCAAATGGGGTATTCTTCATCGCCTCTACGAAATCAGCCTGTATGTACTTCTTAAATTTCTTCATTAACTGCACATTGGTTTTATGCTTGATCTCAGAGGACGAACCTGTATCTGTTGTTTACCTACGTAGGAAGAAAAATTAAACACTTTAGACCAATGATTATTTAAAAATTATAAGGGAATAAAAAGCATATTTGTTTTTTAATAAACTGCGACCTCGGTCGCAGTCATGCATTGAAAAAAAAAACAACTAGAACCCAGACTACACTGCAATCTAGGGTCGCACTACATGTACTGCGACCAAGGTCGCACTGCGACCAAGGTCGCATAAGACTACAGTGCAATCAGAACAACTGCGACCCGGGTCAACACTGCGACCAAGGTCGCATAAGACTACAGTTCAAACAAAACCTGCGACACAAGTTTGAATAAAAACATATTATTTAAAATAAACTGCGACCTTGGTGAAGACTTGAGACTACAACTCTTATTTAAACAACTGCGACCCCCATGTCGTCAGTATGTAAGAAAAAAAAGTTTCATATACTGCGCCTACGTCGCATTCGTCTACAAGGAAGGTAAAAAAAAAAAAAATTCCAAGTCGCACAGATCTGAACTGCGACACAGTAAAATAGAAGTAAATAATAAAAACTTTCAAAAAATAGGACCTTTATCGTCTAAAGTTTGAAAATCTCTTTTTTAATTGTGACCATGGTTCCAATATTTTAAAAAAAATTAAAAAAACATGCGACTTCAGAAATAATTCTTGAAAAAATTTAAAACTATTAAAATACACAAACCCTAAAAATTTTTGAAAATATCATTTTTGTAGTACCTTTTTCGACGGATGATTTCTTAGGCATCTGTTGCAAATATGTTTTTTAAAAAACGGATCAAATTTTTGAAGGAAAAGAACTAATTGGATCAGAACCGCCGGTTGAAGTTTTAGAGCTGTAAATTTTTTTGGAAGACAATTTTTTTACAATAAGGTAAAGGTTGTGAGGGAGGTTTTTCGAAAAATACAATTTTGAGGTGACTGGCATTAAATTGGGCGGGATTTTACAGGATTTTGTCCGCCAAATTTTTTACAGATGTGGGGCGGTGATGTTGCCACGCCCGCAGGCTGAGAAAACTCTCTCAGCCTGCAGGCTGAGGTACAGTAAGCCCTATATATATATATATATATATATATATATATATATATATATATATATTAATATATATATATATAATATATATATATATTATATATATATATATATATAGTATGTTTTAATTATCTATTCGTCCTTTTTTAGAAGAACATAGTCTCAAACTCGAAACACCAGCCAATTCCACTTTGCCGATCCCAACGGGGATCTTGATGTTTTGGACATTGTTTCTTCACAGAAGACTATTGTACATATAGGTAGTATACGGGACAAGTACATCCACACTTAGATGACCTCTGACATTGTCATATATGAACCAAAAGGCCGAACTAAAAGCCACCGCTCGTCATGCGCGGTACATTTAGAGCTCAAGAGGAAAAGGCTGGGCATGAGGTCTGAAGGTGGAGAAAGATGCCTCTGAGAGCCATTGGAAATGGAGCAGTGTACCCTGTCCCCCCCTGAGATTGCATGATGACCAAGGAGTGATTTCAGGGATTTCATACAATACAAGCTTTCCATCTTGATCCCTTCTTTTCGACTGACACGAAAAAGTTCACAAGTACATGCACACGAAAGACCGTGGCCTCCCCCTATATTTATGTTCTTCATAATTTTTTACTGCATGTCTTGTTTCTTCTTCTTTCTTTCTTCCTTTTTATTCTCCTTTTCTTTTCTCAGAGAGAGAGAGGGGGGATGAGGTTATTGAAATAGAGACCAACGATTCAGAAAAGTAATATTAT
Source organism: Agave tequilana (assembly GCA_038442645.1). Taxonomy (NCBI): domain Eukaryota; kingdom Viridiplantae; phylum Streptophyta; class Magnoliopsida; order Asparagales; family Asparagaceae; genus Agave; species Agave tequilana. The sequence continues at coordinate 61,311 of JAVJIF010015203.1, forward strand.
GTGCCACTCTCACCCCCTCAATTTGAGCCATTCTTATAATTAGTTATGCACACATTCCACAATACCAACTCGTGTCCTATAATGTAGTGCATATTCCCTGGCTCCTCACTCTCCCCCTCAAATGGGATAAGCAGTTTGCATGTATAACTGGCTGCTATAGGTCATAAGAGTGAATTATTTTAAAACGGGAGTCTCATTATCATTCACATTTATCTACCCATTTATCTATATGCATATCTGAACCCTGAAAAAAAGTAATGGAAGAGAATGGAGGTATGGGAGCATAGTCGGTCAAGCTCACAAAGATTATATAATGTAATACACAAGTGGAAATGTCTCTGATCTACCATCATCATTTCCAGGCCTCATGAATAAATACTTTTAATACATTAAAAAAGACAAATACTTTGATTCACAATGCAAGGCCTTGAGAAATAAACCATATCAAAATATAATAAGAATCTATGTGCATATATGCATTGTATCTATTAACACTACATGAGAGTTTGTAAATACAATTTTTGGCAGACAAGGAACACACTACCCAAGTACCCAATAATTCAGACACCCAATGCCGGGCAGATCCCTTGCTCTCCTACATTCCTGCCTCAGCTTTTCGATGGAAGATCACAGTGAATGTATACTAAGATATGGAGAGGGTGAGAGAGAGAAGAATTAGTAGCTTGCCCTTTATATCTTATTTAAGACGCATTTATTCAGGTAGATGGGATTGTTCAGAATTGGAGAAAAAGTTTGTTTTTGCTGATGTCAAGGGCCATAAATTTCAGAGCTCCAACATTGAAATGTCCCCTTCCCCTTGAATCACTTATTTATGTCTTGTTATGATTCTTTATGTTGATACAGTTGCATATGTACCAAATATAATAAGAGGCAAATATGGCAATAAGAGTCACTTTTTCCGCACATTATGCCACCAACATTGCATGATATATATATTCTGTTTATTGCATATAGAATTTTCTTGTTTTTAGAAGACAGAACAGGATTCAGTCACGAAAACCCACAAAAAGGGAAAAAAAGGTTATGGGCCCTTTACCAAGCTAAATTCTTCTGTCCACACTGCACACAGATATGGCTCTACATAACTAGGAGACAACAAATTGCAGTATAAGATATGGTGTACGACGTATGAAATGACTAAAATACCCTATCCGAAACAGACGTATGTAGAAACACCGTTCCCGAGACATGATGTGCAGCCCATACTATATTGGACTGATTTCTCGCTTGGTCGATATCGTAGCTCATAATTTCAAATAATAAGATAGATTTGTGGGGAGAGAAGAGTAAAAGTTGAGGATGGAGGTTTTTAAAAAAAAAAAGCACAGGACTATTGACAGTTCTCTTGAGCTGTTGACAACCAGACACACGTATATGTCTGCTGATGAGCCGTGTTGTCGACAGCAGTCACTTTGAGCTGTCGACAGCATTTTACAAAGAGTTGGAGTTTGTCAGAATGCGGGTTTGCTGTCGACAGGCCTCTTGGACTATCAACACTATGATGTTTTTGGTCAAATCTGAGCAGGTCTCTGAAGTTGTTTCTGATTCAAATTTGGAGTTTTTGGATTCCTTTTCTTGAGGGACTCCATGCCTATATAAAGAGGGGTAATTGCTCTAGATATTGTATCATGTACTTGATTGATTTGATAAGATTTCTCTCCTTTTGCCCTGAGGATATAGACAATTGCCGAACCTCGTTAAATTCGTGTATTCTCTCGCTTTCTTTCTTTTGCTTGCTCGTTCGTGTGATTAATGACTATTTTTTAGTATTACTGCTCTCTGTTGCTGAGATCCCAACAAGTGGTATCAGAGTTTTTCAGTTTCGACGTGAGCTTTTCGTTTGGATAGAGCAAATCTCTTGGAGACTGTCTACAGTTTCGGTTGGAGATAAAGATTTTATCTTTCCTATTTTGATTTGTTTTCACTAATGTTTTTTTCGCATTACTTTGAGAAATCTATTGAGGAGATGGCCGAAAGTAGTCGATCATCGGTGAAATCTGTGAGTCATCTTTCGACGAAGATTGATGTCGTGAAGCTTGACGTCATGAATAATTTTAGAATGTGAAAATGTGAGGTGATGGATGCCCGAATGACATCAAACGTTGAAGATTCAACGTTTAGAAGAAAAGCCAGATGAGACATTTGAGAAGGACTAGAACAAGATGAATCAGACGGCGTGTGGCGTCATAAGGTTTTTTTTTGACACAAGACATTAAGTATCATGTGTTATTTGAGACGTTCGAAAGGAAGATTTGAGAGATCCTCGAGAAGCAGTATCTGACGAAGAGCATCGAGTCTCGATTGCATCTGAAGAGAAGACTTTATCGCTTCCAATTGAAGAGAGGGCTCTCTATTGGTGAACACATGAACAATTACACAAAGTTTCTTGCACACCTAGTTAATGTGGATGTTGAGATGAAGAAGAAGACAAGGTGGTGATTCTTTTGAATTCTCTTCTTGATGAAGAGTATGAGACCTTCGTCCTAACCTCGATCAATGGTAAATAAACACTTAACTATAGTGATATGTCAGCTGCTCTTGTAAATTATGATGTGAGGAAGAAGAACAAGCAGTCTTCTTCAAAGAGTGATTCAGCAGAGGCATTGATGGTAAGAGGCAGGAGTTCTAGTAAGAAGGACAAAAGCGATCGTGTGAGATCAAAGTCCAGACCAGATTTCACAGATCTGAAGAACCAGTGCATCTTCTGCAAAGAGTTAGAACACTAAAAGTTTATTATCTAAGGATCAAAGACTAGAATAAAGAGTCAAAGACTGAGGCAAATCTCGTAAGGATCATCAATACCCAACCGGGTAGTACTTTACAGGCAGATGAATTAGACTCAAACTTATCGGTATTCTCTTTCTCGGTCACTACTCCTATTGTTACTCAGGCGATTCTGAGTGGATGCTGGATACATGATCTCCCAATAGGGATTTTTTTTCTAACTTGAGAAGTTAGATGGATGTTCTGTTGTCATGGGTGATGATCATCCATGTACCATGGAAGGGATAGGTACGGTCCATATCAAGATGTTTGATGGGATGTCACGGGAATTGAAAGATGTGAGGTATGTATCTCAACTGAAAAGAAATTTTATCTCAGTTGGTGCCTTAAAAGTATTGGGTCTTGAAGTATCTACTACTTCAAGATCGTGTTCTTAAGATGATTAAAGGCTCGACGGCTGCTTTGAAGGGCATCCGACATAATAATCTTTTTACCTGAAGGATAGTATGGTTACAGTACAAGTGGTGACTTCTATGAATTTAGACAATGATTGCACCCAATTTTGACATACGAGGCTCGGACATACAAGAGAAAAGTCTTTACAAGCTCTTGTAGAGTAAAGTTTATTGAAAGATACCAGTACCTGTAAATTGAAATTTTGTAAACATCGTGTCTTCAGAAAGAAGATCAAGGTAAGATTCGGCACCATGACTCATTGCACCGAGGGGATTCTGGAGAGACCTACCAAGACAGTATCTATTGGAGGTAACCACTACTTTATGTCTTTTATAGATGATTACTTTAAGCGATGTTGGGTATATACCATGAAGCACAAAGGAAAAGTCCTAGAGTTGTTTGTAGAATAAAAGAAGAATATGGAGAAGAGTATGGGAAGAAAAATCAAGATACTTCATTCAGATAACGGGGGACAGTATAAAAGCGATCTTTTCCTACAGTTATGCTGTGATGAGCGCGAAGAAAGGCACTTTACAGTAAGAGAAACACTGCAACAAAACGGGATAGATGAAAAGATGAACAGGACCTTGTTAGAGAAGGTCTGATGTATGTTATCCAACGACGGCATATCGAAATCTTTTTGGGCTAAGGCATTGATGTATGTTTGTCATCTCGTTAATAGGTTGCCTTCGTCTGCAATAAGAGATAAAATTCCTTTAGAGATTTGGTCAGGAAAAGTGGCTCAGGATTTTGATTCGCTATTTGGATGTCTGGTCTACTATCATGTCAAGGAAGACAAGTTGGCCTCAAGGGCGAGAGAAGGTGTGCTCGTAGGATTCAAGAAAAGAGTAAAAAGCAATAAAATTTGGGATTTGAAGGACAGAAAATTTATCTTGAGCGGAGACGTCACGTTTGACGAGGCTTCAATGGTGAACCCTACAGACTCTTAGCAGGTGCAGAGTCAGACGGCCGACAGGATATTGCAGCAGGTGAAGAGTGGTGCTACTTCATCGTCTCTAGACAAATCAGTATCATTTGAGGTCATACTCTCAGTGACACAGGGTCGTGATCAAGTAGTTGAACAGAATGTTGATAATGATGATGAGGATCAAGGACAGGCTACGGGTGATGTCCAAGAATCTATTACAGTTGGAAGAACCCGGAGAAATTCACGTAAGCCCAGTTGGATCACTACCAATATGATTGTGGCCTATGCTCTCCAGTCATTAAGGAGGCAATCATGTCTATATATAAACAAGCTAAAATCAGTTCGGAGTTCAAAATGTGGAAGGATGCCATGATGGAAGAGATGAGTTCTTTACACAAGAACGATACTTGAAAACTGTCAGAGTTGCCCAAGGGAAAGAAGACGGTCAGTTGTAAGTGGGTATTTACAAAGAAACATAGATCTCCAGATGGTAATATTGTACGCTACAAAGCCAGACTAGTAGCTAAAGGCTACGCGTAGCGAGAAGGCATTGACTACAATGAGGTATTCTCACCCGTTATAAAACACTGGTCTATTCGGTTTTACTGGCATTGGTGGCACAGTATGAGTTGAAACTTGATCAGCTCGATGTGAAGATCGCCTTTCTCCATGAAAATCTTGAAGGGAAATCTACATGTCCCAGCCGACGGGGTTCAAAATTGTAAAAGGAAAAATATGATATGCAAGCAGAAGATATCAGTTTATGGAATAAAGCAATCACCAAGACAATGGTACAAGTGCTTTTACTATTTCATAAGAGGCAAGAAGTATCATTATGACGTATGTGTGTATTACAATAAGCTACCAAGTGGAGAGTACATCTATCTATTATTTTATGTGGATGATATGCTTATCGCTTCCAAGAGCAGATATGCAATTGATAAACTGAAAAATGACTTATCTTCTGAATTTGAGATGAAAAATTAGGGTGAAGTAAGGAAGGTGTTAGGTATGGAGATTGAGCAAAACTGGGAAGTGGCAAAGTTAGCTTGAGCAAAAGGGGTATTTGAAGAAGGTACTTCAAAAATTCAACATCAATGGTGATACGACATCTGTAAGTACACTATTGGCCCGTCATTTCAAGTTAAAGGCTACTAGGTCTCCTACTCCTATTGAAAAGCATGAGTACATGACTCACGTACCCTATGCTAGTGCGGTTGATAGTTTAATATATGAAATGTTATGTATAAGGCCTGATTTGTCACAAGCAGTCTCAATGGTAAGCAAATATATGTACGATCCCTGCAGAGGCCATTGGGAGACAGTGAAGTAGATTTTACAGTACATCAAAGGTATCATAGATGTTGAATTGATATTTAAGAAGAATTTTACTTGTAAGTAGGAGTGTATCAGATACGTCGATTCCGACTGCGCTGGAGACCTCGACAAACACCGGTCTACAATGGGATATATGTTTACATTGTCTCAAGCACCGGTCAGCTGACGCTCTACTTTATAGTCTATTGTTACATTGTTTAGTACGGAGGCTGAGTATATGACCATGACGAAGGCCATGAAAGAGGCAATTTGGCTTCAAAGGTTGCTTTATGACTTGGGGATTGATTATGATCTTTAAAGGTCAATTATGATAGCATGAGTGTTATTTATTTGACAAAGAATCAGGTATATCATGCAAGGACGAAGCACATCGATGCCGAGATTCTTGATGAGGGTGACATTGAGTTACAAAAAATTCACACGAAGGAGAATCTCGTTGATATGATTATTAAGGTTGTTCCAGGAGTAAAGTTTGCACACTGTAAAGAGTTACTCTATATGCTTCCAGTTGCTTGAACTCAGTGGAGCTCGTTTGGATAAACTATGGATGACTTGATCACCTAGGCATGGGGTACATAGGCAACCACACTGGTGCAACTCGTTAGAGTCGACGTGGTACTATGTTGAGTTCAACTCAGATTTAAGAAATCTTAACCGAGATGAAGAATTGTTGAGAGAGAAGAGTAAAAAGTTCAGGATGAAGGTTTTTTAAAAGAAAAAGGCAGGACTGTCGACAGCTTAGTTGAGGATGAAGTTTTTTAAAAGAAAAAGGCACAGGACTGTCGACAGTTCTCTTGAGCTGTCGACAGTCAGACACATGGATACGTCTGTTGATGAACTGTGCTGTTGACAGCAGTCAGTTTGAGCTGTCGACAGCATTTTACAGAGAGTTGGGGTTTGTCATAGTACCGGTTTGCTATCTACAGGCCCCTTGCATGATGTTTCTGGGCAAATCCGAGTAGGTTATTGAATTTGTTTCTGATCCAAAGTCGGAATTTTTGGTTTCCCTTTCTCAAGGGACTCCATGCCTATATAAAAAGGGGTAATTGTCCTTAATATTGTATCCTGTACTCGATTAATTTAATAAGATATCTCTTCCTTTCTGTTCCGAGGATCTAGGCAATTGTCAAATCTCGTTAAGTTCATGTGTTCTCTCTTTCTTTCTTTTATACTTGTTCGTGTAATTGGTAACTATTTTCTAGTGTTGTTGTTCTCTATTGCTGAGATTCCAACAAGATTTTCCTACTTGCCAAAGTTATTGCAAAGTAACAAGACATGTTATCTCTACTTGCCAAAATTATCTAAGATAGCACGACTTGCATCATGTTTTACCAACAATTATTTTGAAGTTCAATCGTTGTCCTCAAACATTGGCAACAAGAGAAGAATGAGGATGTGATGAAATGTTTCAGGGTTCAAACGCGGGGGAAAATCATTAAATGATGTATAAACTTTGGTAGATCTTATTTCTTTGGGTTGGGCGTGTGTGTGTGTGTGTGTGTGGGGGGGGGGGGGGGGGGGGGGGGGGTGGGGGGGGGGGGGGGGGGGGGGGGTGCGGGGGCCTTGGGGCAAATGTTTTGACTTCATTTTATATGTTCATTAGAGCACATATTAACCAAGTGATTAGAAGGGAAATTGGATAGGTATACAATGCTAGAAATGTCAACAAAGGTTGGATGTATCTACTACTTGCTAGCCTGCATGCATGCTCTGTATTGGTGTGAACAAGCAACCCACTTGGTCATTTTGAGCCCATATGCGAAAGAAAAGAAATGTTCTACTCAAATTGAAATTGAACTCCACTAGTCACATGCACATGCATGCATGCATGACTCATGTTTCTTCTATCCATATTAATTAATATGGACACATTTTAGATCTAACATGTGCAAAATTGTTGCAAATGGTGAGAGGACCAAAATAAATCTGTTCAGAATGGAGATTTTTCTGTGGTTACAAAAATAAAGGGATATATATCCATTTATTTCTTTTTTCCTTTTCTCTTCTGTGTGGGTCTAATCCTTTATCACTTGTGACTTTCATCTTGAATAGTTTTGAAGGTGGAGGGCCAGAGGGCTGAGAGCTGGATGCCATGAGCCCTTCTCCCACTTGCTAAAGTTGGCTAACACTGCTGTTTGCAAGTGAGTGGCAGGAGGAATAAAGGATGGGAAATCATAGTGTTTACTCCCACAAATTGCCCAACAAATTAATATACATTATTAGATTGATGTTGTTTTAAAAATAGAGGTGGATACAGTGAGAAATAGGGAAAAGAAAGGTCATTATTTGCATCATCAAATTAGAAGAAAAAAAATAAAAAAATTAAAATTAAGACATGTTAATGTTGTAAATTACTAATTACTTGAAAGAAAGTTGGGCTGGTCAATGCTCTTGAAAGCATATTTCTGCAAAGTCCAGCTTCTCCACTGAGAAAAACTCCAAGGGATCACGTGAAGCTTTATATCAAGTCACAATCTAGGTATCACAAAAGCTTGGTGTACTCCCCCTAGTGAAAAAAAAGAGGGGGGAACCTTTACCTTGCCTTTCTGCAGTAAAATGAGGAACCTCTTTATGGCTCACCTCATCTCTCCAAGGCCTTTCTCACTCCCCCCTTTTTATTCTCTCTTTACTCTCAAGATAGAAATAGTAAATATAATGGTTTTGGACTTTTCCTTTCAAGTTTAAAGAGCAGAGACAAAAATATTTATGAGGGGCAAAGAAAAAGAACAAAGACTGTATCTTAGGCAAGTCAAAACACAAATTATGTACCAGAGAATATTTTGTTGCTTAGATTTGGAAGGTAAAGTGATAGTAACTTTGGTTGTTTGGTTAACTGAAATAAAAATGCGACAAATGTTGAGGGTGAAAAAATGAGCTCCAAAACACTTGTTTATTTTATCATATACAAAATTTGCTGTGTTAATTCTATTAATAATTATAAATAATAGTAATGTTGAACATGACACATATTTGTGTTATAAGAGTGAATTAGAGATAGTTTAGAAAACAAAAGTAATTCTTATTCTTTTATTGCCTATAAAACTCTTCCTTTTAGAGAATTTCTTGAATTCTAATTTTATTATTTACTATCACCTTTTATCCACTTTGGTCTTAGTTCCTCGGCAATTAAATAATGTTGATTATCATTTGTTTTCAACTTGTAGGAACACAAAAATCTTAATACGAAAGATGATTCTAAAAGGGATGCTGATGAAAAACAACAAATGCATCTCTACAGATTCCTTATTTTCTCAGCAGTATGCGTGAATATAGAGAGACCTGTGTGACTCTTAAGGAAAAAGGAGCATATATTGCATATAACGGGAATCAGGGTTCAAATCTGTTGGAAAGAGGGAGATTTGTACTGAGGAAGATGACCCGGACCGTCAAGGGATTGTCGAGGAAGTCGGCGACAAGAGACGACGGAAGAAACAGCAGCAGAAAACAAGCAGCAGCAGCAAAACAGGTTCTCCGGTCGACCGGGCCGGTCGACCGGACGTGCACGACGTGCACAGTGTCAAAGAGCGGTCGACCGGACCGGTCGACCGATATGACTGACTGTAAAGGGCCCAACTCTCTGTTGGAATCGGTCGACCGGCCCGGTCGACCGGTAGAAGGGTCGGTCGACCGTCCCGGTCGACCGACAGTCGGGTTTGGGCTGAAATCTGCAGTTCGGAAACCTGTTGTATTTAAGGGCTGCTAGGGTTTTCTAAGTAGTAATCTTGTAGGGAAATCTTGTAGAAGAACCTGCGAAATTAGGAGGCTTAGGGTTCTCTTGTATTGAGAGAGGCTAAGATCCATTGTAATCATCTTCCCAAATTAAAATTCTCCCCTTTGATTGCCCCGAGGACGTAGGCACGTTGGCCGAACCTCGTTAAATCTTGGTTGTTTGCGATTGTGTGTTCTTTTGTGTTTGATTTCATTGTTCTTGGTGATTGAGATCGATTGGATCCTCTAAGGGTTGTTGTCTGTCGAGCACAACAAGTGGTATCAGAGCTCCAGGTTACGCTTGGGATACTCTGAAGATTCGAAGGGCTCCAGAACTGATCAGGTGGAGATCGTGTGTCGATCTCAGGTCAGAGACATTGGTGTTCAAGGAGATCGTGTGTCGATCTCAGGTGGACGCAGGGAGGGCTTGTTGAATCAGGGGTGGAATAGATCTGGTGAGAAACTCAAGCTAGGGTTTCAAGGTAGAGGTAAAAAAAAATCACTTTTTATCTCAGAAATAGATCTATTTTGCAAGTATTTGATCTTCCGCATAGTTAGAGGGTCAAGGAAAGGATCTCAATGGCAGAGGAATCTAAGTCTGTTAAAACAATGAACAACTCCAGGATTGATGTTGTTAAGTTCAATGGAACTAACAATTTCGGGATGTGGAGGTGTGAGGTTATGGATGCATTGAATGCACAGAACCTCGAGGACACGCTCCTATTGGAGAAGAAGAAGAACACAACCACCGAGGAGGAATGGGCAAAGATGAATAGATCGGCATGTGGCTTGATTCGTTCATGCTTGGCACAGGATATCAAGTACCTTGTGCAACATGAGGCGTCGGCAAAGAAACTGTGGGAAACCCTAGAAAAGAAGTACCTGACCAAGAGTGTGGAATCACGGCTGCAGCTTAAGAGTAAGCTGTATTTGTTCAGGATGCAGAGGGGAGCACAGTGAATGAGCACATAAACCGGTATACGAAGATTCTCACAGATCTGATGAACGTGGATGTCAAGGTAGAAGAGGAAGACAAGGCAGTCATTCTCCTGAACTCGCTCCCACCGGAGGAGTATGAGACATTCACCATGACGTTTATCAATGGTAGACAAACTTTAGTCTATGATGAGGTGTCGTCTGCATTGATGAGCTATGAGACAAGGAAGAATGAGAGACATTCTGGTCAGTCAAGTTCAGTGGCAGAGGCATTGGAGGTGAGAGGCAGAAATTCATCAAGGAAGGGTAGAGAGATGGTGGAAGATCGAAATCCAGGCCGGGATTCAAAGACCTCAAAAGAAATCAGTGCATTTTCTGTAGAGAAATTGGGCACTGGAAGGTAGATTGCCCAAAGTTCAAGGGAAAGAAGAAGGAGTCGAATGCTGAAGCAAATCTATCGAAGGTGACGAAGACTCAGAGGAGTAGTTCACAGACAGATGGAGCAGATTCGGACTCGTCAGGATTCTCTTTTTCAGTCAGTTCTCCCAGTGTTAGTAACTCATGCAAAGATGAGTGGATTATGGATTCAGGTACAACATACCATGCATGTCCAAATAGGAGCTGGTTCACCAGTTTTGAGAAGCTGGAAGGTAGCTCAGTGGTGATGGGTGATGATCACTCATGTAGCGTGGAGGGTTTGGTACAATCCCAATCAGGATGTTTGATGGGATGGTTTGGGAGTTGACAGGTGTGAGGTATGTACCTCAGATGAAGAGAATTTAATCTCTTTGGGAACTTTGGAAGCATCGGGCATGATGATATCGGTTCGAGATGGCGATCTCAGGATGATCAAGGGCTCGATGGTTGTGATGAAGGGCGTCCGCCGAGGAAATCTATACTACTTGAAGGGTAGTACGATTACAGATCAGGTGGAGACTTCGGGTACAGATGAGGTTGGCCTGGGGATCTGGCAGGGAAAAGCCGGACAAGTAGAAGAATCTTTGCGAGCTCCTGCAAAGATGGAATCAGTAGAAGGTGCTGCTACCTGCAAGTCAGAAGGTGGACACAGGGTTCTGGACAAGAAGAAGGTGAGTTTCAGCACCAGTGCTCACCATAATGAAGGTCTTCTTGATCGTGTTCACGTGAGTGTATGGGGACCTGCTAAGATGGCATCGCTTGGAGGTCACAGGTACTTTGTCTCGATAATTGATTGTTCATCTAGGCAGTTTTGGATATATCCGATGAGACAAAGGGGTGAAGCCCTAGATGTGTTGAGGAAGTGGAGCGGAAGAATGGAGAGGCAGATAGGTAGGAGGATAAAGGAGCTCTACATTGGTAATGTTGGAATAGACATTGACCGATTCCTACAGTTTGGCCAGAACACAGGAATTGCTACACACTTCTCAACAGGTACAGATGAGTTGGCTAAGGAGTTGGTCCGTTCCTTGCTGGAGGAGGTTCGGAAACTATTGTCTAATGCAGGATTGGACAGGTCGCTTTGGACTGAGGCGATTGAGTATGCTAGCCATCTCAAGAATCAAACGACTGCGATAGGAGGTAAAGCTCCATTGGAACATTGGTCGGGAAAAGCTCAAGATCACGGTGTGCTGCGGGAATTTGGAAGTCCGGCTTACTTCAGTGCCAAGAATGGCAAGGTGAATCCGCAAGCAAGGAGGTTTGTCTATTTGGGCATCAAGGAGAACAGCTACAGGTTGTGGGATCCCAAGGACAAAAGGATCGTGATGAGCAGGAATGTCACATTTGGAGAGGCTTCAGGGTTGAAGTCCATCGTCTCTCAGTAGGTGGAGAGGACGAAGACCAAGGGAGGATCGCAGCGGGTGGAGGTCGATGCTACTCCATCATCTCCAGGTAGTTCGGCATCAAAGGAGACTTCATCGGAAGTGACACCGGGTGGAGATCATGATAACAAGAGTGATGCTGAACAGGTTGAAGACATTGCAGAGGATGTCAAGGTGTGTGCAGCTATTGGAACCAAGGAGAGACCACGTTCGTGGTCAAAGAAGGATGAATCTCAAGCTTGTGGACGCGACAAGCTCAAGTTGAAGGCCGTTGCTCTCCATGATGGTCAGGGGAAGGTTCATATGACTCAGTCTAACAGGTTCACTGCTGCAGGAACAGGTAACATTATTCGAGCTTGATGAAGCTCAGTTTAAAGAACTACGGTTGGCTTGATCCTTTTGGGCAAAGGTACGTAGGCAGCCGTAAAGGCGCAGCCATTGGTGATGCAACTCTTATGAAGCTAGGGTTGGGTTCTCGAGAAGTTGTTTGGACCTTCACATAGAGGTGAAGAAGTGTGGTCAATGGAGCTTCACGTAGAGTTGAAGAGACTTCACGGAGAGGTGAAGAGACTTCATGTAGTGGTGAAGTGGTGTGACCAGTTGGACTTCACATTGAGGTGGAGTGGTGTGATCTCGAAGAACAGTTTTATCTTCCGAAGAGGAGATGTTGAGCTTGCATAAGGAGGGGTGTGCATCCAGTTGAAGCCGATGATGTTTGGTTGGCTCTACGCAGACTTGGTTGGACCGTCAGAGGAAGACAGGTAGACTAGATAGAGCTAGTCAGTGGAGAGTCAGTGTTGGCTCATAAGGAAGTCTTCATGAGGTCATGAAGTTGCGGAGTAGAAGCCACAGTATAGTGATCGGCAGGTATGAAAATTCTCCTAAGGTGAAGTGCAGGGAAGGCATGTGCAATGTTTTCCAGGAAGAGATGAGCCAAAGATTCCAAGCCGAGATCGTGTGTCGATTTCGCCGAGATCGTGTGTCGATTTCGCCAGGTGATAGACTGGGGTTCGTTGGATGTCGGCTCAGATTTTGGAATCTTCGCCGAGGTGGAGAATTGTTGGAAAGAGGGAGATTTGTACTGAGGAAGATGACCCGGACCGTCAAGGGATTGTCGAGGAAGTCGGCGACAAGAGACGACGGAAGAAACATCAGCAGAAAACAAGCAGCAGCAGCAAAACAGGTTCTCCGGTCGACCGGGCCGGTCGACCGGACGTGCACGACGTGCACAGTGTCAAAGAGCGGTCGACCGGACCGGTCGACCGATATGACTGACTGTAAAGGGCCCAACTCTCTGTTGGAATCGGTCGACCGGCCCGGTCGACCGGTAGAAGGGTCGGTCGACCGTCCCGGTCGACCGACAGTCGGGTTTGGGCTGAAATCTGCAGTTCGGAAACCTGTTGTATTTAAGGGCTGCTAGGGTTTTCTAAGTAGTAATCTTGTAGGGAAATCTTATAGAAGAACCTGCGAAATTAGGAGGCTTAGGGTTCTCTTGTATTGAGAGAGGCTAAGATCCATTGTAATCATCTTCCCAAATTAAAATTCTCCCCTTTGATTGCCCCGAGGACGTAGGCACGTTGGCCGAACCTCGTTAAATCTTGGTTGTTTGCGATTGTGGGGCCGTTTGTTTCGCGTAAAACTTCGTAATTCGTAAATGACTTACTACCCAGTTACAACTACAACGTTTGTTTGGACCGTAATTCGTAAAAGACTTACGTAACTCAACTAACACTCACTTGCAACCCAGTTACCACTCACTTACAGCCCAGTTATAGCTAATTTTGTGGTCATACAAATTTGTAATATTTTTTTATATTAATATTAAAATTTTTTAATATTTAACTTTTTTAATATTTATTTGCAGTATTAAAACTTTTAAAATTGTAAAATAGTTAATTTTGTGGTCAACTTTTTCACTTACGACTTATACATTACGACAATCAAACACCATAAAGTACAATACACTTTCCCACTTTACAATTTTATATTATTAATCAAACACCGTAAAATTTACATACATGTAACTCATTTACAATTGTAAAAGACTTTACCAATTATAACTACGAATTACGGCCAGTTACGACAACCAAACACACCCTGTGTGTTCTTTTGTGTTTGATTTCATTGTTCTTGGTGATTGAGATCGATTGGATCCTCTAAGGGTTGTTGTCTGTCGAGCACAACAAAATCATGTTAGCAAAACAAGTTGGGGGGAAGTGAAGTTTTTTTTTTAGGAGTTTCATGTTGTGAGAGCCAATTGTGAAGATTTGGCCAAATCTCTCAGCTGCTCGAATTTGTTCCTGTTTCAGTAGGGCAAAGGCTTGAACAAAAACTAAGAAGAACAGCAACACATGGCATCGTCAACGACACACTCTAGAAGATGACATCAAAGGCTCATGCATGTTTTGAATAAACCAGCCGCAAAATTCGATACGGACACAGTCCATCTCAAGGCACAGGCCTCTGTTCATTGCCCCATAGCCCTGCTCGCCTCCCTGGGAGCTTAATTTACCAGTGTCTGTCTCTACTTGATTTTCTGCTTCGCCGTTCTGTAGCATGATGGTCACCACTTTGTATCCTTCTTCCCCTCAATAAATCTTGCCACAGGGAGAGAGAAGAAATGGGTCCAATGGTCTTGATAGTTACAGCTCAGATCTTTTCGGTACGGGCAGTGATACTCAGACCAATGGCCCATAAGGTCATGCTACGTTGTTTTATCTGATTGGTGAATGGTAGAGAAAAATCACACAGAACTGTTAAAAATGTGTCCACTACACTTTCTTTTTTTTTCTTTTTTGCCTCTCTCTTGTGAAAACTCTTTAAGATAAGCCATAAACTGGGTTGCTCTGATGGGAACCGGGCCTTCGACCGGCCGACCAAATATTTGCTGATGGGTTGATTGATTGGACAAAGAAAGACTTTGACAGGCAATTACTTCAGGTTTATAGTCGACGATCATTGCGAGAAGAATAATAGAGTAAGCTTTTCTTCATGATGCTCTCTCTCTCTCTCAGCTGTGAAAGGGACAGGCACATCATTAGAAGGAATAGGTGTCTGGGATTTGGCTGTAGGACATGTGATCAAACACCGTACTACCTTACCCAGCATTTTGACGAGGGACCCACCATTGCTTAATACTTAACAAGTAGCACCAGATTTTGTTAGCACTATAAATACAGCACTTAACACTTGTCACTGGGGGAAAAAATATTATTTCAATCCTATCTCTCTTTTTTTTTCCAACAGGTTTCTGTTTTTCTAATGAAAAATAATTACTGAACTTATTTTTTTTTAAAATTAACCTTCAATAGTGTATTGTTTGATGGAGATTCAAATCAAGATGTCACTAGCAGGAGTCTAGCCAAATTCTATTTGCGCATACAGGACAACTGATCGTTCCATTTCTTTTCGCTATGATCTTTCTTTTTTCAAGCCATGATAACATGCAAGAATCGAGAAATGGGAGAGAGTTGAGTATTAGGTGCTCAAACTCCGAATCTATAGATCTAAAGGGAGTGTGGTCCAGCCACAAAACAGAATTCGTCTCAGAAAGTGAGGCACAGAACAGAGAAGAGGCCAAAAATCGAAACAGGGCTCTGAATTTGGATCCATATTATTCATGTTTGTATGGCTAAAGTAGTAAGAATTCACTTTTGTTTTATTAACTACTTGTTAATGTAGCGTGGAGGGCTTTCACCCGCAAATTTAACCCAAAGAAAAGCAGTGAGAATTCTAGAGCAGTAATCCTATCAATAATCACAAGTACTGCTGAAAGGATGAATACAAACATCACAACATATTTGAATCTCCTCTCCTTGGAAAGGAAAAGGCCTCTTCTTTCAAACTTGTCAGGCACCAAGGAAGCCAAACCCTTCACAGCAATAAAAGTTCTTCAATCAGGAGCACAAATGAGATAATGGAAGAGCCCAGAATCAAGGACTCGTGATCCAAAGGCAGGAAAAAATGAGAGAAAAGGCGTCACCCAACCACCCAAAAAAGGAGCAAATCCATCAACAAAGACTTTGGTCCCTCACTCAAACTGCTACTTACTACAAAGGTCCAAGCCACTGAAAATGAAATGGGCAAACAACCACAATCTAAAGGGACACCTTCTCTCTTCATTTTTCTTCCTCTACCGCATGATGCTATCTAATGTCAACTCGCTCACAACACAGTTCCTTCTCTACTCCTCTCTTTGCAGAAGCAACGTCACATGGGGAGGTGGATGAGATCAAAAAAAAATTATAAATAAAAATAAATAAACACCCCTTGTTATGCTTTTGAAACGAATGAGTGAGTGAATAAATTGAATAGCGGCCATCACATCAGCAAGTTGGATTGCTGGGATTATCTCTTGCAGGTTTGTCAGGAGAGATGTGGAAATTATGCAGCCCCAAAAGGATGATGGAATCTCAGGACTTACTAGTGATGCCCAATAATTGGCTGCTGCTTGCAGCTTTAAAGAGCTTTCCACATCCAAGTGGGGGCCAAAGGGGCAGAGATGAGATCACATTTGCGCTTGATTTCCATACAAAGCATCATGTTTACTGACAAAAGAGAACCAGCAATCAAATTAGCATCTTCTACCTGCTCATGATGGGCAATGGAGACTCACCCAATCTGCTCGCAGTGGTTGATGAAGAATCAGTAACTATGAGATCATGTGTCTCTCTGAAGTTTGGTATAATTATGGTAGGGGAAGTCAAGTGCGCAATCATAACCAAACATACCGATTGACGAAGTATCGATGGTATGATTATATGCCGTTCGAAAGATTATGAACAAATGCACACACATTAGCTTCTCATTCAACCTCCACCTAACTCAATACCTTGAAACAAGGGTGGTTGTTGTCATCAGCATCCAAAATATTGTTAGCCTACATGTATTTGGTTTTGCTCATACCACACTATTACCAGGGTATGAGATATTGAAATGTTCTTTAATGTTATAACCTTGACGATATACTTGCATCATGAACTCGGCAAGATACTGTACTGGTGTAAACCACCAGCTAAGCTAGAATCCTCAACTCACATCATATTAAATAATATCAGAATTTCATCAATAAACATTAACCTGAACGCGTCTTCAAAAGAATTCTGATCTACTGACTAGACTACTCATGATATGGAATACATCATATATTCCCATTCAAATCCAAATTTTCATCTTTTATCTTGACTCCAGAAATCAAAGTAATATATTTATGAGGATCATGTAGTCTGTAGTTCATTACGGTCAAATCACATGAAAATTACCATTGTCATCAATTGAATCCGAATGATTTGAGATATGATGTTGGTTGGATGATTTTTAATTTATCTCCATAACCATGCATGCATATAACTAGCTTCAACTTCACCCACTCTGAAAATAACAAAATACATAAGTAGATTTTTGGATTAATGCTATCTAGATTCTATGATAAATAAAGAAAATGAGTCAGAATATCAGGTCAATTATTAATAGTCAGTCAGAGAGTTTCAGAATGCGCATACTTATCGCATCTTAGAGAAATGGACAGCTGAATTCCCCAGATCATGAAAACATTGTCTAGGGTATCATCACTTTCTCCACCTTAAACCTCAAGATGAACATGAAAACGATTGCATAGACGCGGTGATGAATCAAATCGAACCTCTTGAATCATCCAAATTAACAGCCATGAGCAGTTAAGAGAAATCAGCTATATGTCAGTTTGAATTTGCACATTGACTGTCTCTGCTCTATTATTAAGTTTAGTAGTAATTCAACTCAGTAGAAAACGATATAACATTCAAGAGACCAAGTCTAGCTGAGCAAACCTAAGAAACATCAGGCATCATGCTTTTTTCTGTCAATTTTTTGTTACTTCGGAGAAGAGAGTGTGGTCACAATCCTAACTAAGACCCTCAAGAAATAGTATGGGTCAGAACAGTGTTTGGAGTTCAAACTAGTAACAAGATGAAAGTGCTACAGGCAAGACCAACCTCAAGACCAAATGCTAGTATTAACAACTTTTGCTGCAGCTTGGCCATCACCTTGATAATCCTATAGGCCAGCACATGCAGAGACAGACGGTCTTTTCACCAGACAAGTGACAAAGTTTCTTCAAACTGGCGGAAAATTAGAGGGCGACAACTGAGAGAGGACCTCCATGAGAACAATGTGGGCATTGCCATGGGTGGGTAGCGTGCTTCCAATGTGATAATTCAAAGTAGAATGAAGTTGACCATCAGGAAATATAATGCAACCCAGGATTCCCCCATGAGAAAACAATGGTTGATACAGTAATGTCCAGCTAGCCTACATCTCAGTTTCTTGTTATTTATTTAATTTGACTTACAGAACCCAGCTATGATGCTTGGGGAAGAGTATTATAGTGCCGATGAACTGGTAGAAAGGAAGCAAGTGGCCTCCATTCAGCAGATTAACTTGAAATAAAAAAACATTGCTGTCCAGTCTAACATGGCTGTCCAAACCAATCCTTGCAAGAACACGAGGAAGAAAGAAACGAAACGTTGGATGCCGAAAACTGGTAAAAAGCAGGTTAGTTTTTGTTTAGCTCGTTGTGTGACAAAGTAAAACACAATGCTTCCAAGCAGCAAATGCCAATCACAGGGGCAGGAGGAGGATGGGAATGGGATCTGTGATTAAGAACAGTTCAGCAGAAGACAACAGCAAGTAGGAATTCGGGTACACAACCTAGAACAGCAGAGGATAAAGGATGGACAAAGAAGCCGGTGAACAGCTCACAGTAGATAAGGTATGGAGAAAATAAAGCAGGGTTAGCCATTGGAAGATCATTACCAGGCATAACAACTTGCGTAAAGTAAAATAAAGGAAGCAGTCATATAGGAAGCCAAAGATAATTCATGTCATTCATGAAAACAATTCTTGCAGCAGAATAAATCTACTGTCATTTTCAACAGAAACGAAATGCTTTGACAAAAGAAGTATGGTTTGCTTTGGGTGTTGTTAAATTGATATTTCACCATCAAAGAACAAGGCACAGTGCTATACCATATTAACCCATCTGGCTTCACTTTTTTGAACCCCTAAATTGTTCTCCATAGTAGTAAGCACTTCCAACCATCAAGGCAACTGTCGCGCCCTGAACTACAACACGAGCCCTCATTAACTTCTGACCCAGTTGAGAGTTCCCCTGTCTGAAGCTAATCAGACCAGCCGTAAGAACACCAGCTGTCATAAGTGCACCTGAGATAAACAACTATAGATCAGAATGTTAATAGTTAACGTCCAGCAGCACATATTTGCTGTACACTTTGATCTAGCTTCAGTTCACCAAGGTCAAGAACTTCAGGCATCTATGGTGAAAGAAAAAACTTTACTATGCAACAAAATTTGGTGTAGCATCAGTTCACCAAGATAAAGAATGGCACGCATCCAAAGAAAAAACTTGTGTGTGAAACAATAGAAAACTTAACAATTAGATTGGATTATTGGTGGCATTTATTTGCAGAAGACGCTAGTTTACTTATAAATTTGGGCCCAATACTCTAAAAAGAATTTATGATGTATGAACTTGATTTGCCGTGTGGTGCAACAAAGAACATGAGACTACATTATCCATATTAATTGAAGCCGGGAGCTAACAAAAATCTAACACTAAGAAATAATGAATATTTATTATCTAGAACACTTAACACCATCTAGGCCCATGATCCAGAAACCTTTATGATCTATAGCAGGATTTATTGACAAGGTACACCGTGCATTAAGTCATGATATAATTCAAATTATTATGATTTATGACAGGAATTTATTTCGACAAGGTACATTAAAATATGCTGCAATTCACATCATTTATATCAGTTTAGCCCAAAAAAACTTTGACAGGGTACATGAAGTTATGATATAATGCGCATCATACATTGAACCCTTTCACATAGATCAACATGGAACTAGTTGGTTTTTAAATTTTTGACTTCGACTGAGATTTCAGTCAAATTTTTTACAGTATCTTTTTAGCCTAGGGTTTTTTTAAAGAGGAAGAAAATTTACAAGGGGACTGAGACCAAAGCGTTGATAGCAAAATGATATAATACGGAAGGATCACAATCACCTTCAAACTAGTAGAAAATGAAGCTCGAGCTTTGAAAGAAAGAAAATAAGAAATGAAAATTAGGGTTTAAGAAAAAAAAGAAGAAAAGGATAAATTTAGGTTTCACACCCCTTAGACTACGGGCTTCACCCTCTTTATACCACGGGCTTCACACCCCAATCTCAAGAACTCAAGGCTCAAGAAATATAAATTGAAAAATTTTTATTTAATTATTGTTTAATAATAAAAGAAGTCTGATGCCTATTTATTGGCTTTATAAAAGTTCACTTTTAAGAAATAATTGATGTGCTACTAAACGCTCACATAAAAGAAAACCACTAATCTCAAAATAAACTAAGGCATAAAACAACTAACAATTGGCGTGATGTCCTCATCACCAACCTTCTAATAATCACCAAGAGTTACATTTTAAAGACCTCATGTTAGGATTATAATAAGTGCCCTTGCACATTTGATGCATCTTTAATAATATTAGTTGAATCTTAATGTAATTTTCTCTTTGTACAATAATTGGGTATTGGGAGTGATATCTTACTGTAAATGTCATAGTAGCCCATAGACACCTTAATCGTTAAAGCCTAGACAAGCATGAATCACATGCAGAGAGATTATTTAATCAATCTAGTTAAAACCAACTATGCGAAGCGAGGGAGGTTTTCTTCCGTGACTCCTATATTAATTTTGTTAGTCAGTCTGTCTTCAAAGTAAAAGAGAGCAACGCCCTTTGACATCGCCTCCTCGCCGTTACCGCCCACAACTCTCCCCTCACCCCTCCTCCTCCCTCCTCCTCCGCCCTCCTTTCATCCACGTGAGAGACAGAGAAAGAGAGAGAGAAAGCAAGAGTGCCACCGCCGCCCACATCCCTCCCCTCACCCCTCCTCCTCCTCCTCCCCCCCCCCTTCCCTCCTCCTCCCTCCTCCTTTGGTCAGTTTCCACCACCACCGATATACTAGTGGTTTCTAAAATAATTAATCTGCATCTGGATTGAAATACTAAATTGAGTTAGCTATAGATTATCATATATGAAAATGTTGGTAGTGAACCCCAAAGTGTACATCATGAGCATATATGAATGAATGTGTCTGAATTCTCTAAACCAAGTCATCTGGGAGTCAGAAATTTTAATTGTCACATGATCTTTTAGACCTAATAGCTTTGTTTTTTATTTGTAGTTAAAGTATGATTTTGATGTGATGGTAATCTTCCTGTCTAACAAGATTAAGAAATATGAAATATTAGACTACTTAAATGCATTTAAAAAGTAATGGACATCGAGATAGAATTTGGCAAGCCCATATTGATGAGTACTAATTCACTATCTCTAGCTTATAGCACATGAAGGTGCACAAGATCTCATCGAGGAGTGGTTTGAAAAATGTCCTCAAATCTTTACGTTATCATGAAATTGAGTTTTGAATCAAATTAGTTTAAAATGACTTTTCTCCATGGTTTGAAGAATAAGCCGATTCTGATATAAATTAGCCGATTTGTATCAGAATCAGCCGACATCGAGCCAGGATCAGAGGTTCAGAGTCAAAATGAACCGGAATTGTTTGAAATATGATGGAATTAGTTGGAATCAGAATGGAATTGGTCAAAATCGGCCGATTTCGACCAATTCCAACACAACAATTGCCCAACTACAGCAAATTCTGCAGTATCTTCATGATTCTGCAACGTAAAATTTGATTAATTGATAGTGACTTTGATCTGTTGTTAGATCCTATTGATCTCTTAATCAGACATCACAAATTAGTAGTGTCAAAATCTTATTTCACTTTTGATGCTTCGTAGGTACATTAATTATTCTCAAGACCAAGAGAGAGAATCCTATATTTACTCTTACTAAAAATTATAATTACTTCTTTCCCTTACTAACAATCTCCAAAATAGAGAAATTTGAGGAAAGAAACCAAATTGGTAACTAATTGGAGGAATAATTTGTTAGATTAATTATTTCCTAAAACCTAATTTATCAGGAAAAATGTTTAAAATGGTTAGAAAATGTGCAACAATTTGTTGACTCCGATATAAGTAATTAATTTATTTAATAAATATTAAAAAAATAGTTAGAAAATGATTGTTATCTATATAATTAAGTAGAATATAGTTCGTTTGTTAGATTAATTATACATTAATTTGTTAAATTAATTGTTTAAACTTACTTTGTTAGAACAATCGTCACAAAATAGTTGCCATGAATATAATTAACTAATTAATTTTTGAAACGATTAGAAAAATATTAGCAAATGATTGTCAAGAATATAATTAAATATAATATAATTAATTTGTAAGATCAATTGTCTTGTAATGTCTTTGTAAATACTTTGTTAATTTACATCTTTACACCAACTGCTTTGTATTATAATATTTTGTCCAAATGTGATTTAAATTTCATAATTATTAAAAAATATCAAAATGCTACTAATTATCTAAAACAATGTTTTTAATTTTTAAATTTCTTTTGACTAATATTTATATTATCGAGACGAAATGGCTGATATAGTCAATACGACTGATTTTGATACCTAAAACTGCTGGACGATTCCGATTCTGATTTTGTGATTTCAAATCTCTTTAACGGGACAAAGAAACCTTTAGGCCTGGGTAATCAGATAATTCGATCTTATTTAAGCGTTTAGGCCTGGGTAATCAGATAATTCAATCTTATTTAAAGCCTAAATGAAAACTTAATATGCTAAAGGGGATAAATGTGTAAAAATATTATTTATGAGTGGAGAAAGTTGATCCATGTGCCCGATCCGGCGTAATTTTCTTTTGGTTCATGTAGCCTACCCCAACTACTTGGGACAAATGGCTTAGTTGTTGTTGTTGTAATCTTTGATTTATGAGTCAATTTTTCCCACATTTAATCTCTAGGTGGAAGTGAAGTGACAATTTATTTAAGTTCTATTTATTACCAAAAAGTTGTAACTAGCATTTGGAATTAATCCCAAAGGCACTCGCTTGTAATAGGGATGATCACTAGTTCAAACCTTGTCTCCCGAACACTGAGAAGAATCTAGAGGAAAGGGCGGGAACATTCACCTAGTTATTTAAGACACGTATGTGATAATCAAATTTATAATAATATTATTATAATGCAAACCTTCTGGGATTACAATTACAACGTAATTCTCTGTCATGTGACTCACGCCTATCTCACAGCCTCAAATTTTAAAAGGATATAAAGTTTTACAAATTAGTGAATGTTATTGAAATTGTTTAAATGTTTTTCTTTGAAGACCGTGAGTCATATTCATTATTTTAAATATCGGTCGATATATCGGTATATCGGCTGAGATACCAGTATTTTATCCAAAACGATACGATAAGTGTAAAAATTTACCGGATATGATTTTAGACCGATATGGGCCGATATATCGCCACGTGGCTGATATATTGGCCAATATCCTAGTCGAAATATCTGATATAGTTACTAATTTGGATAATTATTATTATTTTTTATTTGAGAGATCGTTTTATTTTATTCTATGTTCATTGTGGCATTTCAATGATGTTTTTATATGATGTTTGGATAATAACTTATTTCTTTTAATAATGTCTTATATGTATTGACTATTGATATATTAACCGGTATTTAATAACATATCGCGATATATCACCCAGCATTCAGTATCTGGTATATAATTTTGCCGACCTGTATATCGCCGATATCCGATATTTAAAACATTGGTCATATTATTTGCTTCAGATTCTGATTGGATTAATTCACACTTACAACATTTAAAATGTTTAAATTTTGGTCATCCTCATTACTAACTATATCATTAAAAATCATAACTTAGGAACAAAAGAGCATTTTCTTACATGGTCCGAAATCCAATTTATTTAGAAGATAATTGTTTATGATTATAATTGTCACGAATTTCAAGCATACTGACCCGTTCCAGCTAAAACAAGTTGATAACCCCAATATTGGCTAATAATGATTGATAAAGGAGATATAGAGTTTGAAGTACCAAAAGTTGAAAATTTTGATATTCCATACAATGGTTGAAAGTGTTATAAACTACAAAGGACTAGATCTTTACTAATACTAAAAGACTTTACAAAATATAATTACATATAACTATGACAAATATTTCTTTATATAGCCCCATACAAAACCAAATCATACTCAAACGATGACTCATAATACTACTAATATTAAAGAACTCTATTATAACTTTATAACTAAAGACTCCACTAATTAATTAATTACTATCTAACATCCTCCCTCAAACCGAGGATGATATGACATCGAGCTTTTACCTAAATAGAAAATAAAAAAACAAATCCCAAAATTGTTGAAGGTGTAAAAATAAATACTAAATGCTCATACTGACACCAAAGACATGAATTGTTGATGTCGACTGCTAGTTGATGGATGCAGATGTTGAATTATTAATGCCAACAAACCAAGTAAAAATTGCAAACCAAACCAAGCAATCTAAATCTAGCTCAAATGAAAATCTCTTTGATCCTTTCTTGGGGTCTTAAGCTAACTCAAACAACAATTCATTTGATCCTCCCTTGTGATCTAATCATACCACACTCCAAATCCTTTCCTAAGATTTTACAAATCACAATGTTTTCAATCCTTCCTTGGATCTTAATCACACCTCGAACTTCTTTTACAATCTAATCGCATAAATTCCACACAATTTTCTATGGGATCTAACAAAAACATAACCAAAACAAATAGCCGAAGATAGCAAAACTATTCAAGTTGTCATTGATTTTTCGTTGGAATCAACCTTCTATGTTGATAGCATTGTCAAAATCAACTCTCGCGGGCGATGGCGAAGTCGAAATAAACTCAGTGATGAACAATAACTAGAAGATAAAGGAGAAGAAAAGAGGATTGAAGTTACTATAGTGTATTATAAAGACATTATAATTGTGCAGCTCACTAATGCAACGAGGAACTCTAATGTTTTCTTAAGAAAGCGACGAAGTCAAGATCCACAGAAGTAGAAGAGACGTTAGAGCCGTTAGAATAGAGATTATGGTTAGAAAGAGTTTTTGGGAGAAAGAAAGAAATGAGAGCCTAATCATAAATCATGACTCCAATATGATTGTTCTAATACCATGTTAAACTATGAAAAACTATATTTTTATTGATACTTAAAAGAACTACAAAATACAATTACATAGAATCATAAGCAATTTTCTCCTTATATAGATTACATACAAAATTAAATCTTAATAAAACTGTGACTCATAGTACTACTAAGATTCTATAAGACTTTAAATATTATTAGAACTTAATAGCTAATTAAATACTAATTAATTAATTACATATTACATCTAAAAAGAAAATTTATCATTTAAAATTCAAATTCTATAAGCTAACAACCCCAGATGTAAAGAACTGTAAATCATTCCTTTCTAGACCCACAAAAGATGACCAACCAATTAGAAAATAGTAGTGGTGCCAAAAGGTTGGTTAGATTAATCATTTTCTATCATTTAGTCAAATCCAATATAATAATTCATTTCATATTAGGGTAAGATTTGTATCTCAATAAATCCCTTTGTATATTAGTCGACCATGCTTTAAAATCTCAGTATCTGTATTGATATTGTCCAATGATTTTAGTATAAAAATCATCAATATCGATCGTTGATATCAACCATATCGGCTCTGATATGGATCGAAGTGGTATCCTCAAAACCCAATCCAATATTGTCGATATATATTTGGTAAGTGGGAAGTCGGTCCTTGTCGGGAGACATGAAGTAAATAATGAGCATGATAATATATAAATGTGTGTGTGTTATATACTTAATGTAAATGTGTGATGTCCCAAATGTCAATTATCCAATTAACTAGTATTGCCCAAATGTAAAGGCGTTAAAGGAGTTGTCTCATGCAACTAAATGAATAATAAGAATCTACATTATCTTATAACTAAGAAATATAAAGAATAAAAGAAATAATGAAAAGCATGCAAAGTACTTTGTATGACATGTAAGGCCATATGTAGGGTGGAACAAGACATGTTGTCGACCTTCATGTTGTGGTATCCAACACTCAAAACATGTGAGTTGTCATGCTTAATATGTCAGCCAACATTTAGAACAGTTAGTGCACATCGTCATAAGGAGCACTTGCTTGCACGAGTCATGAGAACATGGCTCAAGTATCAGCGAATTAGTTTACTACGTGAAGCTTGATTGTAACACAATTACTTGAACCGCCAGGCCTCATTTAGCTAGAAGAGTAATGGTGTAGAAGTCATAGATTTTTGAATGAAGAGTTAAGAGGCTATGGGATGTTGGATTAGAGGTGTGTAAGTTATGGGTTCTTAAAGGGGAGAAAGGTGTGCACAACACCAACTAGGAGGAGGTTTTGCTAAGTCCTCCTAACTCCATGAGACAAAGAGGGGACAAATTAACCAGTGTCCCATCATTTTATAAAAATACCCAAACTACCCCCTCTTTTAACTCTTGCAAATTTTAGATGTTTGGAAGAGTTAACAAGAGTTATAAAGGCTAAAGGTCTTAGTGAAGGCATATTACTCGATAGGAATGACTGAAGAAAGCTGATCCATGTGCCCGACCCGGCATAATTCTCTTTTGGTTCATGTAGCCTACCCCAAATTCTTGGGACAAATGGCTTAGTTGTTGTTGTTGGAAGAGTTAATAAGAGTTAGACTGGGGATGAATTAACCAGTGTCCCATAATTTTATAAAAATATCCAAACTACCCCCTCCTTTAACTCTTGCAAATTTTAGGTATGTTGAGTTAGACTTCTAACTCTTGCCAACTCTTGTTGCCAAACAAGGTCTTAGGAGGTAGATATACTGCAAAATTTTCACAAAATGTGTGCAAGTACTGGGTTAAATACAGAAGAAGTCCAAGTTCTTCAATTCAAGCCGTTTTAGTTCTTCTATTACATTTGTCCTCCACTATTAATTACCCTAAAACTCAAGTAATTCTATAAATTTGAAGTTTGTCCTCATAGCTGACCCCTTAAGCTTACTCGGTCAAAATTCCAACTTCCAATGATAAGGGAAATGGGGAATAAGCCAATGAAACCGTCATCGTGTATTTCATGCTATTCTAGATATACTTTCCTAATCTCCCATCCTTCCTCATGTCAGCCTAAAGCAAAATACCAAAACTAAACATATAAATGATATACTAATCAATGTATCAACTATACTAGCCTTGTATGGACGCCAAACACAAGTCAAAAGAAAAAGTTGTGCAAGATACAAACATACCTAAAATGAACAATAGTTCCACCAAATTCAACATGCTTAAATTTGTGGAAGTACCCACATTTTAAGTTATAAGATGCGGGTTCACTCGTGTCTATATGGGTTAGGGCTCATCCTAACCCATTTCTTTCCCCTTCTCTCTTGACCTTGCAGCGATTAGAGGTGATGACTTTGGGTGGCACTGGGTGGCTCTAACTGGCCGCGGTAGGGCTCTAATGCAGGCGGAAGTCGCAGAGAAGCCATGTAGGGCCACATTCTTTTTTATTCTTTTTTTTTTACAATAAGGCCCTAATACAGGCGCCTAACTCCTAATGGGGCGACGGCCGACCAGACTGTTTTTTAAAACACTAGAAGATGTCAACAAGGAGTTAGATAATAAAATTCTTATTGAATCCCCCACTAGCTAGCTAGCAAGCTAGATCTTACTTGAGATTGTCTTTATGAGTGGTTGCAGAAGTCATGGGCATAATGCATAGCCCGAATGAGATATATTCATGTCCATACACATCTCTAACTATTCAAAATATTGTGGATGATCTCACTTAGTAAGTCTATTCAATAAGTGTGGCTTAGAGCGACATTACTAAAAAGCTAAGTAGGATATCCCATAGAAATGGTGTTGGGTTGATGCTACTAATACCAACTCCTCTTTTCGCTATGGTGATGTGAAGGATTGAACATGCCAACAATAGGAGGTTGTGACTCTTGGCAACTTACTTTTTTGATAAAGTAGAAGTCGGAAGGCCCATTGCTCATTGAGGAGCACCAGATGTTGGAGAATGAAGAAGAGGAGCATGTTACAAGCTAATGGCTAAGCTATTCTTCACTCCTCACCACTTAATATATATAGAGAAAGAGGGATATTTATCATCTAACAGTATTCTGTTAGATGGTGCATCAAAACTCTAATCTCCCTATTAGTTTTTCACGATCCGACTAACATCATAAACTTCATATTCTAAGACACACATACAAAAAAACACAATAATTGGAGTTCATTTAATCATTGATCTAATAGTTCCATTTGTTCTACCATTGAAAAACCGTTAAATTTCAACCATTTGATGCATGAGCAAACGAATTCCAAACCACGTGATTTTTTATATGTATATGTCTTAGGACATGAAAATCATATCGTAAAAATATAATAGGAAAATTAGAGTTTTGATGTGCCATCTAACGTAGTTCCATTAGATGGCATCTAAGGTAAATTTTTCTGTCTCATATGTGTGTGTGTACATATATAACTTTTTTATACATTATGTGGGGGTTACCGATGTAGAAGAGCAGGGCAACAATAGGACTTTCAAATTGACTTCTACTTGGATTCCTGAAGGGATAAGGATTTCTAAAGGCTTCTTTAATTAAGAAACCTAAAGAAATTCTTAAGTTTATTTTTATTTTATTCTCTTAGGATTAGAATTAATTTTCCTAAAAGGATTAAGACTCTTTTAATTCTTTTTTTAAAATAAATTATAGTTTTCAAGTAGTAGTATTCTTTTTGTAAGCCTATAAGGGCACTGCCACCGCTCAACCTTTTGCCCGGGCAACGCTGAGGCCCACACGAAATCTTGCAAAAACAATCTCTTCAATAGTGGGCTCTACGCTGCCCGGTTTCAAGCACAGGCAAGGGGACCCGAGCTCAAGCCCAAGTAAAATCACTATAGCAGTGATTTTTGTCAAAAACCCATTGTTGTGCATTTTGCTTGGGCACAACGGTGGAAGTACTCTAAAAGGCCATTGTATTATTTGTTTTAGATTCAACACTTATTAGTTTTTGAATAATAACTTTGAGTTTTTCCTCTAATGCTCGTGGATTCAAGTTTCCTATCTTTGCTCGTGGCTTCGAGTAAATTGCTCGTGGATTTGACTGTTGTGCTTGTGGATTCAAGTCGTTCCCGCCTGAAGGTTCCTTTCAGGGTTCGTTGGCGCTAGAACGAGATCTAACCGATGTCGTTCGCTTCTCCGCTCCGCATCAATTGGTATCAGAGCTTCGACAACTTTCCGACGATGGCAAGAGATGACGATAGATTGCAAGGTCTTTCCACAAGAATAGGCACTGCTAGAAGGATGGACAATACCATCAAATCTACCTTGGATCTTATGACTCAAGTGATTGACAGGATATCTCTCAAGATTGATGATCGAAGTCTAACAGATGATACGTACTGAAGTGGACATGATCATCAATCGAATCAACCAACACCACATCATCCACCACCAAGGTATCCTCTATAACATTCTCAATTTATTGAATCTTTTTACGAAGAGAAATTACGCAATCACATCTATCAATATAGTAATTTTAAAGATGATTATGAAGATGAAGGGATTGTCTATGAAAAAGCGAAGGAGGTTCGCTAATCCTAACCCTAATAGGAAAGGCGGACTTCTGAACCTTAACAGGAGAGACAAATTTCTTAATTCTATTCATGACAAAAGAGGAGGAACCTCAAACCTTGATAACCTTATGATCTCTTCTTTTGATGAAAATCTTGATATTGAATCATTCTTACTTTGAATTAATGAAGTTGATAAGCTATTTGACATGGCATATATTCCCATGAAGGATCATGTCAAGTATGTGGCTTACAAACTTAAAGGAAGAGCAACGGCATGATGTAATCAATTGCAACACATCCGTATGTAACAAGACAAACTACCCATAAGAACTTGGAGGCAGATGAGATGACTTTTATAAGGTATATTTCTCCTTCCAGATTAACATCAAATTTATTCCAACAATTTGAGAGTTGCTACCAAGGAAATAGAATTGTTACTGCATATATCGATGAGTTATACTGGCTTTCCTCTCGCTATGGATTATCTATGCCTAAATAACAATTAGCAGCAAAGTACACTAATGGGCTCATGTATTCAATTTAAAAACAGGTGCTCTTACACTATGTGTTCTCTCTTGATGAAGCCCATAACCTTACTTTAGAGGCAGAAGAGATGATGATTAGGTCCCACCCTTTCATGAGATCTTATGGATCGAACGAGCCAAAGGAGCCACATCAGTAACCACTAACTAAAGAGCAGTCAACCAAGAAAGATTCATTATCGACTGACATGCATGTAACCAATAACCAGACACGTGACCGAGGTATTAAAACTGATGTTACCTTCATTCAGAAACCTCAAGCAGCTGTCAGCAAGGCAAAATCCTTCGATGACAATAATTCGGTTACAAAGCCTACTCCACCTCTTCCGGGTTCAAAAGAAGAGAAGCCAAATTTCATATTCATATGCAATAGAGGCGAGTTCTTTGTGGAATCAAGAGAAATAGAGCAAAGCCTGGCTCTAGAAGAAGTTTCTCTAACCGCCGAAATTTTCGAGGAGATAGACCAGTCATCGGAAGAGTGCAACGGAATTATGCACGACAAGCTCTTGGAAATATTACCATCCATGAAAGATATTCAACATCATGATACATTTATTCTTCATGATTTCGAAGATATTTTCATGCAAAAGGAGAGTGCTTGAGATGCAAGCTTTAAATTTTTCAAGTTCCTATCACCTACATTGACAAATGGGTGTCACGAAAGCATGATACATCACTGACCTACAGCTATAAGGAGATGTATGACTTGTGGAGTTACAAGTGGAAAAGATTCATATTTTCTAAAGTGATGCCTTTAATTCCATGTAACAAGATTATAGGTGTTCTACACGGTGTGTCAAGTTCTATCGCCAGTTGCACTTAGGAAGCTCTCCGAGGCTTATCAAGATTTTTGGGATCACACTTTTCCTCAGGCAGAGTTTGCTAATGATGGCATCGTTTATGATTTGATTGGAACTCGAGGCTAGTTCTTTTGAAGAGTGAGGGACTGATGTAGGAGAGCATGTCAACAAACAGCAGGATTTCTAGATTGACTTCCAGTTGGATTCCTGAAGGGACAAGGATTTCTGAAGGCTTCTTTAATTAGAAAACCTAAAGGAATTCTTTCAAGTTTATTTTTAATTTATTCTCTTAGGATTAGAATTAGTTTTCTTAAAAAGATTAGGACTCTTTCAATTTTTTTGTTTTTTAGAAAAAGTTATAGTTTTCAAGAAGGAGTAGTATTCTTTTTGTAAGCTTATAAAAGACCATTATATTCTTTGTTTTAGATTCAACAATTATTAGCTTTTGATTAATAAATTTTGAGTTTTTCCTCTATTACTTGTGGATTCAAGTTGCCTATCTTTGCTCATGGATTCGAGTCAATTGCTTGTGGATTCGAGTGTTGTGCTTGTGGATTCGAGTACGTTCCTACCTGAATGTTCCCTCCAAGGTTCATTGATGCTAGAATGAGGTCTAGCTGGCATCGTTTGCTTTCCGGCTCCGCGTCAGTTGCCAAATTACAAAATAGAATTTTGGGGCTCATTTGAGAGGAGAAATTCATTTTAAAGATGATTAATGCACATTGTCCAGGTCTGAACAGAAATTAAATAACAAAGAAGATCTATAAGAGTCAAATAGAAGAGTATATCATCAGAAAAAGAACTTGGTCTCACAATAAAGGAAAACTATTAATCATCATTCGCCCTTTTCCATCAAATTCAGCCTTTCAATAGTTTCATAACAAAAAAGTGACTCTTTGACTACTATAACTAACACCTAATAAACCTAATTAATGTAACAACTTTCTTATTTATAAATTATAACTAAACTAACTTATTTCTCTCCAATTAAAATCCAAATAACGAAATTCATCTGCCTGAATCCTAAATGACATAATTATGGACCCAAATTAACTAAAGCAGCTATTATGATCTATTTTATTCTTTCTTAAAGAAAGACTTCTAAGTTCCAGTAATAAAATGACTTTTATTAATAAAAAATATTGTGGGTATCCTCTAAAACTGAAAACTACTTCAACTTCTACATTAAAATTTTAGGCAATTGACATCCCTGCTAGCTGTATATCCTATGGCAACACCTTTGAGCTAAACCAAGAAGAACGCATTAATTTTCCACTATGCACTTCTCTAATGGATCAGGAATTAGAGATCAATGTCCTGCATTACATTTCTTTTCCTCCTCCAAAATTCAAACCAAAATTTTGTAATGACCCACTAAGAATAAAACTCAATGTTCCAACAGAAATAATAAAAAATTCAATTATCTTCTTGTTATTATGACGTGATGTCTCCCTCCATCCATTAACATGAAGGATCAATCATGTCTTATAGACTCTTACCAATAGTCAGGATGAATTCATTGCTTCAACCCAATGCATACAAAATCAAAATACAGTAACAAGTACATGTATTACTGCCAGGCCAAGAAATGGGTTGTTTGCAGAACACAAACCAAGGGATGATTTAAACAAATTCTCTCAAAAACTCAGTTTTTAAAATTAAAATAACATAAACTCAACAAGCCAATAAATGGGTTGTTTCAGCACAAATTTCACTATGTTTTAGATGGTGGATAAGTGGGGGGAATCTAAACAACTCAATCTTCTGGACTCGAAGCATCTCTCCCACGCAAAACAAGGCATCATCAATTTCTGGGCTCATGGCAGTAGAAGATCCAAAACCAAACGAGAATTGCAGATATAAGATGGAGGTTAATGAGAAAATTACCAACAGGGACGAGAGGGTTTTTGACGGGCTTCTTCTGATCGAAAAGCTGCTCCAGCTGCTGCGTGTCGGCCGCTCCCATCTTCTCCTTTCTCCGCTCTCTCTAACAGGGGGAAAAAACCTCGGCCAAAGAGAGATGGATCTTTTCTCTCATAAAAATAATGTTGGGGCATTCTTTTTTAATTTTTACATGTAACTCCATAATATTTCTAGAATGAAGAAATATTTTGACAGGTAGGGGACGGGCCCGTTTGTTTGACTTGAGCGTGTTTGTTTTGAGAAAAGGAGAGGAAAAGTTACAACTGAGGAAACTCATTTTCCAATATTATTTTTTGTTTCAAGGATAAAAGTGCGATCTTATTTGTACTTTCTCTCAGTCTAATTTTCATTTAGGCACCTCTATTTTCGTGCTTGCATGATGTTACAGTAGAATTTTAAATATTTAATATTGTAATTAATATCTTTTAAATTATTTTAATTTTAAATATTTTTATAAAATATTTTAATATTTAAAATTTATATTTTTAATAATATTATAATATTTAGGATTTATATATTTTAATGATGATAATTGAAATATATTATTTTTTTAAAATATTTTAATATTTACTATATTTATTTATTTATTATATTTGAATAAAATGATTTTTTTAATATTTTTTAATATTTTTAATATTATTATTATTATTTAATATTTTTCGATCAGCCTGCCTGTCGACCGCCCGGTCGACCGTTCCTGGGCTTTGACCTACCGGTCGATCGCCCGGTCGACCGAGGCCAAATCCAGAGAGCTGTGCTCTCTGGACGGTTGACCTGGTCATCTGTGCACATTGGTCGACCGGCCGGATCGACGGACTTATGTCTCGGTCGACCGGCAGAAAGCCTGGTCAGACATTTTTGGGATTAAAACTAAGTTTTGTAAATTCTTATAAAATCTCATAAAATCACTAAAATTCTACAAAAATAAGTTCTTTGAAATACTTTGATGTACAAACATGTTTGATTAAAAATCAACATATATTACAAATATTTTGAAACATTTTTGTGATATAGAAATTTTGTCTTATATAAAAATCCGTATTTTTCAAAAACGATCTCCAAATTGAAAAACGATTTTTCTGAAACTTCTTCAAATATAAAAACAAGATATCTTAAATACTTTTGAAGCTTAGTGTATTTGGATATGATCCAATACACATATGAGATGAAATATCTATGTTTTTGACAATAAGCTCTAAAATCGGTTTTGATAAATTCAAAACTCAAACACATGATATAGAAAACACCAAATAAGTTTTTCTAAACATTTGAACCAACAATATGTACGGATGAAATCCAAAACACATATAAACCATATAAACTCATTTTGATGAACTTTACTCATGAAACATAAAGATATATATTTTGAAGCTCAAAAACCAAAACGGTATTTTCTAAAATCGAAACTATTTTATGAAAACACATATAAATCTTTTGTGTGTGTGTGTGTGAGCTTGAGCAATCCACAACTAATCTATCATTTACATTTTATCTAAAACACAACATCTTAACACTTACAAACATGACTCAAGTCTTCATGAAAATCTTCTCTTGAAAATCTTCTTCTCCTTCTTGACTTGGTCCAAACCTTAATCCAATGAGCTAAACTCCTCTTGAGTACTTGATGCGATCTTGATGCGCGAGCTCTTGAATCAACACGTGTTAGCTCCAAAACTCCTTTGTTGAAGCTAAACACCAACTAAGATCTTGATCAAATATATGAGACCAATTAAACACAAGATCATTAGTACTATAACTACATGAGTTAATCATCATCAAAACTAGAGCGATGGGCCTTTGGGCCAATAATCTCCCCCTTTTTGATGATGACAAAACTCATGGAGTTATATATGCATGGATTAAAGATAAGCTTCATAGAAGCTCCCCTTTAACTCACGCATAGCAATAAATAATATAGATATTTAACAAAGTTCATAAACTAAACAAAACATATATGCATAAACAAGGATAAAAATATGCATATATAAACTCTCAAAATTCTTCTCCCCCTTTTTGTCAATTCATCAACAAAGGGGCGAGGACAATCAATCAATAAAGATATATATGCGACATACATTCATGAAGACGAGAGACGTAAAGTTAGCTCCCCCTGCATGCATGCATTATATGAAGAAGGGATGACTAAACCCTAACCCACATAAAGTAAAATATACAATATATAAGCGGAGATGTTAAGCTCCCCTACACATATGTACCACATAAAGAAGAGAGGTCAACCTCCTCAATGTGAGATACACTCAACATGAATCTATATATAGAAAAGACGTTAAGCTCCCCTTGCATATAAACAATACATATCAATAAGATTTTAAGACAAAATTTTGATATTTCTTATGACAAGATTTTGAAATTTCTTAAGTCAACAAAACAAATTTTGATACCAATGAAATCAAATAGTAGTTGACAAAAATAAAAGTTGGTACCACTTATTAAAAAATATTTTTAAGATACCAATAGTAGATTTTGATATCAATTGAAGATGAAACATGAAGTTATTTTGATAATTATGGTATTTATTTGATATTAAAATGAAATATCAATTGAAATCAATGTATAAGGTTGAAAAGATACCAATTAACATTTGGAATAAAATCAAGCTTGCCATAAATATAATTTGTGCTTTAAGAA
Organism: Agave tequilana; assembly: GCA_038442645.1. Taxonomy (NCBI): domain Eukaryota; kingdom Viridiplantae; phylum Streptophyta; class Magnoliopsida; order Asparagales; family Asparagaceae; genus Agave; species Agave tequilana. The sequence goes on from JAVJIF010015203.1 coordinate 96,777, forward strand.
TGTAAAGATATTATAAAAACAAGCCCAATCAAGTCATATATATATATATATATATATATATATATATATATATATATATATACACACACACAACACACACACACACACACACACACACAGACGTATGTATACATACGTGTATATATATATATATATATATATATATATATATATATATATATATATGTATGTATGTACATACGTATGTACATACGTGTGTGTGTGTGTGTGTGTGTGTGTGTGTGTGTGTGTGTGTGTGTGTGTGTGTGTGTATATATATATGTACGAAATTGGAAATACCATTGAAATTGATACTAATTGAATTTTGAAGCATACATATATAAGAAACAAATATGAGTATACAAACATAAAATTTCTTGAATATCAAGTGTATAACTCATACCTACCACCTTTCATGCACAAGATAAAAGATATTCAATAAGGGATACAAGGCTTGGTCGCCCAACCATCCGCCCTTAAAGGGTAGAAGTTTTCAAAAATAGGATTTAAAAATAGTTATAGATTGAAAACACTACCAAGTGACGAATAAGTAACTAGTTTAAAGTAATTTTTTTGAAAAACTAGTTAAAGATTCTTTAAAACACGAGACCAAATCATATATTCTATGAAGCATGCTTAATACACAAGAGTTAACACTCGAAATTTATAAAGCTCATAAATTCTCATGAAAACAAAGTCATGAGTAAATAAAATAATGTGAGTACACAAAAATCATGTGAATAGCATATTCATGAAAATAATCAATAAAACTTAAGATATCAAAACATATGAAAATCATAAAAATTTATTTTTCATCAAAAATAAACAAACTTCAAAGTATATGTATGTTCTATTAAACTAAAAATATACATACATATCCCAAACACAAATGAGTTTATAATAGAATTTGCATGAAGGCAAAAGACTCAAGGGTATACATGTATATTTATTAGTTTTATACAAAAATAACATATACATGAAGCAAAACATGTACCAAAATAGGAAAAACAAGTATAAATGAAATAATCATCAAAATTAGGTTATACATGTACATGTAATGAGTACAAATGAGCATTGAAGCAAAACATATAATAATCAAGTGTAGCTCACTACTTGTACAAGTATATACACAAGTTTTAATGAAAAATAAATCTAAACAAGTATTCACCACATGAAGTACAAAACACGACCATAAAACCAAAACATGCTAAATATTATCAAATGTAAAGGCATGTAAACTAAATGGGAGTTAAAGATAGTTACCAAAAAATATGAACTATTCTCTAAGTCTCTACACCATGGTGGTCCTCCCATCAAACATCCTTGAAGGTGATGCATCCATAAGGTATGTGAAAAACACCTAAGGGGGGGTGAATAGGTGTAAATGCTAATCTAGTGAACTAAGTGCTCTAAATGCGGAAGCTTAAAACTATTCTTGCAACACACTTAATACAACACACAAGTGTAGCCGAATTCCCCGTGAAGGACTCTGGACTAACTCCTCTTGATTCCCCTAAATATGGGTTGAGGTGCTATGTGAAGCTCTTGTGGTTAAGTATAAGTGAGGCACACACAAACAACCAAGCATATACAAGATATAGCAATATGAAATATGCAAGGCACAACACAAGCAATGAATGATATGAATGAACAATGATGCTTTGCACAAAATAAAGAGATAGAGTTAGAGAGACAATGGATCAAACGCAAACACAATGATATGTTTCGAGGTTCGAGCCCCTAGCTCTACTTCCCCGCCTACACCACAGTGTAGGATTTCCAAACCACTATCTCCCACCGAGGGAACCTCCACCGAAGAGGATTTGTTACAACAATGGAGTACCGAACTCCTCTCTCAAACAACCACCTCACAACCGAGGGGTAGGCCCGTAGCCAATAAACAACCAACACCTCTACCGAAGAGGGTTTACAAACCAAACTCCACCTCTCACAAGAGGGAGCAAACCATAAGCCTCAACCTCTATCAAAGAGGGAGCAAACCAAACCTCAACCTCTACCAAAGAGGGAGCACCCAACAAAGAAAAAGGGTTTTACAACAAAGAGGCTCAATCAACCTCAAACACTTCTCTCTTTCTTTTCTCTTTTTCCCACAAAACAAATGATCCTAATAGAATAGGATAGGTGATAGCTCAAGTGTGGAAAACAAGTGTTTTGATCAAAGAAAAACTCTTGGGAAAATACCAAATAGATATTGAATTAAAGAACAATAAACCAACTTCCCAAAAACCTATTTTCTTCGAAAATACCAAAACACTTTAAAAACAAAGAAGATGAATCTTTTTGCTCTTTAAACTTGTAACACCCCATCCTCAGTATACGTACACAGCTATGTGTCCTGATTTTTGGAGCGTATTTTTTATTTTCTTTTCTGTTATTTAAATTCTTACACATATAGCAGTATTGCATGATTTGACCTTTTTTGTATTTAGATTTGATCGATTTTAGTTTCAAATATTATTTTTTAATATTCTAGATTTTTCATGATTTTCTGGAATTTTTCGGAATTAAATTGTAAATCTTCAAAACCGGTGTCGACCAGTGTCACTGACCGACCTTCGAATTTTTAATTTACAAATGGAGTTGAAATTTTAGAAACGGCTTTTACATTATTTCTTAAAATCATATTTTCTATCTAAATGAATTTTTGGAGAATTTTCAGAATTTATCAAAAATCCGGCCGACCCGGTGTAGGCTAGTATTAACGATTGACTTCAGGATTTTTATCTTGAAAATGAGATTGAATTTTTGAAGACCGATTTCACTAAAAATCTTTAAATAATATTTATTATTTTTGAGAATTTTTGGGAAACTTTTCGAGATACTTTATTTTTCGGGCTTTTCCTGAGTTCCGGTGTTTTCCCAGATACCGGAATTCTATCCGGATATTTTACTTTTTCTCTCTCCTTACCTGACGCGAGATCCACCAACTCTGGGTTCAACAATTAATGCGGAGACTCTCTCCATTCCGCATTTAATGCTTTGTTCTTCAGAGAAATCAACTCAGATCAAATCACCCATGCCTTTTTGTCTTTCCTGTAAACGCGACTTTGTATTTTCCTTTTTGGACGCAGCAACAATCTCCACGTCCAGCTCTAATAGCCCAGACGCGGGCTTCAATTGCATGGAGACGCAAGTCTCCATTCTTGCGTTTCTTTTGATTTGAATGGAGGGCAAAATGGTAATAACAAACTTTACCTTTATATATATATGCACATGCACTCCCACCTTCTCTCTCTTTCATTATTCTCTTCCCTTCTTCATTTTCCAGCAAGCTCCAACAGCAAACGCAGCCACCCAACTCCCCTTTGGCCGGCCATCACCACCACCCACCATCTCCATTTCCTCCACCAACTTCACCACCATTCTCCCCTCCATTTCCTCCTCCATTCCAACAACAACAACAACCATAATATCATCTCCATCACCATCTTCTTCCTCTTCTTTTCCACCAAACAACCCATCATCTCCACCAACTTCACCATCATTTCCACCACCACCTACACCACCTTAACCACCACCAAGCATACCATCTTCTTCTCCTCGTCATTCTCTTTCCAACGAACTATAGGTTCGTCCTCCGAAACACCATTTACAAAACTTCAAAAAATCAATTTGAACTACACTTGCACCACCATCAACTCTCTCTTTTGGGGCCTTGTCCACCCAACTCCGGCCAACTCCGGCCAACTCCGGTCGCCGCCGGCGAACACGGGCCAAGCCACGGTCGCCTACCTCCCTTCTCTTCTTTCTTTCTTTCTTTCTTTCCTTTGCATTTCTTTCTTTCCTTCCTTCTTTCTTTTCCTTCCATTTTCTTTTCTTTTCTTTTCTTTTCTAAACCTGCGTCTCCCCTCTCTCTTTCCTGCGTCTCTCTCTGCGTCTCCCTCATTTCTCTGTCTCTCTCTTTCTCTCCTGTTTTAAACGCGGAGATCTTTAACGCAATCTACGCGTTCATGTATTAACGCGAACGCGGAGCACGCGCTCGCGTCTACGTTCTCCTCGTGTCCTTGCTGAAACGCGGGTCTCGAACCGTGCGTTTGTGACATCTACGCAACGCGACTCCCGCGTATGCGATTTTCGCGTCTTCATTCTCTCTCCTCCTCCATAAATATTTAAACGCATTGATTCCCTGGATTTCAGAGCTTGGGATTTCCCGGTATTTCTTGAAGTTTTAGGCGAGTGTTCTCGCTCTCCTTCTGATCTTTCTGCTTCATCATGTTGACTAATATTATATTATTTTACTTGCACACTTGCATGTATCATGCTATCACTTGACGCCTGCTTAACATCACCTCTCAGGCATACATCTCATGGCACCTGTTATGCAACTACTTGATACTCGCCCCGTTATGACATATTGATACTTGGTTTGTGATTATCATATTTACGGGAATTCTGTGACTTGAAATTATACTACTAACATACTCTTGAACTCCTGATCTTGTCATGCACCTGCTTTCCCGTAATTGATAATCACATAATAAATCATAAAAAGAACCACTTGAATCGGGTCGGGGAAAACTTACGGCTATCAATATATGTTCGTGTTTACAGTGGCACTAGGCATGTTGTGCAACTAAAATTTCCGGTCTGACTTGTGGGCCTCCAGGCGACTGAGGGGAGTGCTGGCTCCCTCCTTCTTGGTACCATCTTGATAAGGGCATTCTATAAGACCCTCCTGTAGGCCTTGCGGCCGGTTCCATACACCAGCAATGGAACGTCCTGGACCGTGGTCCCGGGCATGTACGGGACCCACTGTAAACATTGTTCGTTGATACCCCCGTTGGTTTCCAATAACAGCCTCGAATTACTCATATGTGGATGTATGTGTGCTGGGACGCTATTACACATACCTAGACATACGGGTAGAACGAGTAATAAGTATAAGTAATGAAAATGGCAGCAATAGATTTATTCAGGCCTTATCACTTTCATTTTATGCCTCATTTTCTTGCTTATTGTACATGTACTCTTGACACAGTTCTTGATGCTTAATATTGTTTTGATCATATCAACACACATATACCTATCTCTACACGACACTTGGCATTCACCTGTCTATTTGTTAGGGAGTTTCTGACTTCCCTGAACTTGCATGTTCAGGTTCTGAAGTCTGAATTGAAGCGGAGCCCTCCACCGAAGACCAAGCCTATCTCTCGGAGCAGGCTGACTTGTCCTAGCTCCTTCTGTTCCTGAACCTTCCTGCTAGCTCGGGGATCTTCTTCTCAGCCCGTGAGCACCTTTTCCTGTACAAATTGTAAATTTCACTTTTGTACCTGGCTGTGATATAATGTACATGTACCAATATATCATGCTCTGTAATAACTTTGTAATCCTTATGTCAGAATGTATATTGCCGATTCTTGTTTGTACTGATGCTTAGCGTATATACGTGAGGGTATTTCTGACCTGCGTATATACGTCGCAGTAACGTCTCCGTACCCGCCGGATCGGGGCGTTACAAAACTCTTTTCAAAACTTGTTTAAAACACTGAAGAAGTCAGGAAATTTTAGCTCTAAAAATCTTGGCCAAAATCCCAAAGAATTGGGGTTTATATAGGCCCATCTGAAAACTAGCCGTTAGGCTGATGTGGCAGCCTGACAGGCTACGGTCGGCCGGCCCGGCCGACCGCCAACGGTCAGAAATGTGACCGTTGGGGCAACCCGGTCGACCGCCCCGGTCGACCCAAACAAACAGAGAGCAGAGCTCTCAGACCCGGTCGACCCTGACGATCGACCGAGTTTGTGTCTGCCAGACGTGCACAAATCTGTGCACGTCGGTCGACCTCATGGGTCGACCGGCCCATGGTGCGGTCGACCGTCTGGGTCGACCGATCTGGCCTGTCAGCACAAACCTGGGTCAGAATCTGGGTTAAAACATATTTTGAAAAATCTTTTATCTTTTCTGAAAATTCTATAAAACTTGTTTTAACATTTTATATTGAACCACAAACAAGTGATAAAAATTTCAAGACATTTATCAATCATATCAATTCATTTTAGAGTCTTACAAATTTTATCAAAACAAACACTTGTATTTTATCAAACTTGAATTTTTCCAAAACATGAATAGGATAGTCAAAATAAGTTTGTATAAGAAGTCAAGCAAGTATGTATATCTAGAACATATCTAATATACATAAGAACTATTTAAACTTGTTTTGATCTACTATTCATGAAAACCAAATCCAAAACATAAAACGTGTGTGTTATGTGCACTTGAGCATATCAACTATACTAAGCTTTACAAATGGATCTAAACACACTATCTAAACTATGGATACCTAAGTCTTCTTGACGATCTCCATCTTCAAGTTGACTTGCTCCAAAACTCCATCCATGGGCTAGGCAATGTGTGATCTTGAAGGTTGAGCCCTGGAATCACCATGAAAAGCTTCTAACCTCCTTATTGAAGCTAATCATCAACTAATATCTTGGTTAATGAATCTGAAAATTAACTCACAAGAATATTAGTAAACATAACTACATGAGTTAATCATCATCAAAACTAGGGTGGAAGGCCTTTGGGCCAACAGTATGTCCATCTAACTCCATATGCATCCATCATCAAGGCACCAATCCTCTCACGTCATGTGAGAGCCCGCACCTACATCAAATACAAGTAGTGGAGATTTTGGTACCCATTTCTGTTGGCCTAGAGGCCCTTCACTCTAGTTTTGATGATGATTAACTAATACAGTTATACTTTACTAATAATCTTGTGATATTTAATTTCAGATATTTGATTAAGATATTAGTAGGTGATTAGCTTCAATAAAGAAGTTTTTGGAGCTTTCATATGTTGATTCAAGAGCTCAAGCGTCAAGATCGCATCTAGTACTCGAGTAGAGTCAAGCTCGGTGAATCGTGTTTGGATCGAGTCGGTTTGGAGACAAGAAAACATCGATTTGTTTAGTTTAGTGTTTAGATCTTGTGTAAAGGTAGATAGTGTTGATATGCTCAAGTTCATATACATACATAAGTTTTTAAGTTTATTGGTTTTGGTTTTCAGTTTAACCGGATTTTGGATTTCATGTCAAAAACATAGATATAATATCCTTCATGTATATTGGATTCTATCCATATACAACATGCTTCAAAGTTGTTTCAATATCATGTTTTTGTATTTACATGAGTTTTGGAGAAAACGGTTTTCCATTTTAAAAATCAAAGTTTGGAAAATACGGTTTGTGTATTTAAGCCAAATTTCAATATCACAAAAATGATTCAAATAGTTTGTAATATATGTTGAATTTTAGTCACACATATTTGTATTTCAAAGATCTAATAAGAATATATTTTTGTGAAATTATGTGATTTTATTGGATTTATTTGAAATTAAAAAGAAGTTTTTCTATCCTATAATCCCAGCCAGACACACTGGCGATTGACCGGTCGGTCGACTGGACCAGTGGTCGGTCGACCGGAGCGGTCGACCAATGTGCACGAGGACGTGCACATGGCCAGCCAGCTTGGCTGGTCAACCTCGTGGTCGACCAACTGACTGCATCCCACTCTCGGGTAGGGGCCGGTCGACCAATGTGCACGAGGACGTGCACATGGCCAGCCAGCTTGGCCGGTCAACCGCGTGTCGACCGACTGACCGCATCCCACTCTCGGGTAGGGCCGGTCGACCAGGCGATCGACCGTTGGCTTTGGCCCGTCGACCGGGCGGTCGACCGGAGGAACGGTCATAAAAGTTACCGTTGGCCGGTCGACCAACAACAGATTTTTTTTGCTGTCTTGGCCTAACGGCTATTTTTTGGAATGGCTATAAATACCTATTTCTTTGGGCTGTTTTGATGAACAATTTCAAGAGCAAAAATATCTATCTTCTTAAGTGTTTTAGCTACAAGTTTTAAAAGAGTTTTTGGGTCTAAAAGTTCTATCTTTATTTGTTTTAAAGTGTTGAAAAAATCAAAGAAAAATAGAGTATTTGGGAATTGGTTTTGATCTTTATTTCAACATCTATCTTGTGATTTTCCTAAGTATTTTTCTTTGTTGTTTTCATTTCCAAACACTTTACATTCCAACACTTGAGCTATCAATCTATCCTATCTATTAGGATCTAGTTTTGTGAGAAAATTGGTTTGTGGTTGTTGATACCGCCAAGAGTTGTAAACCTTCTTTACTTTGTGATATCCCTCTAGTGAGAGGTGATTGTGGAGGTTGTGTTGGTATCCCTCTAAGTGTAGAGGTGATTGATGTGGAGTTGTGACTTTGAGCCTTATCCCTCTAGTGAGAGGTTGATTGTTGTTTGGCTAAGTGTCTATCCCTCTAAGTGTAGAGGTGATTTTTGTGGAGTTGTGGCTTTAGTGCCTTATCCCTCTAGTGTGAGGTTGATCTTGTTTGGCTAAGTGCTCATCCCTCTAAGTTTAGAGGTGATCATTTTTGTGCCTTGCCTCTTGTGAAGAGTTGTGTTTGTTGGAGAGAGGAGTTGTGTACTCCTAGATTGTATTACCCAAATCCTCAGTGGAGTTCCCTGTGTGGGAAGTCCTGTGTGTATGATATAGTGGAAATCCTTCTGTGTGAAGGTAGAGACGTAGAGCAGTGGCTCGAATCTCGAAATATATCTTTATGTTTGCGATTTATCCACTATCTCTAAACTCTCTCTCTTATGGAGCATTGCATCATATTGTTCATATCATACTTATATGCTTGATATTGCTTGTGTGTGCCCATACTTGTGCTCAACCAAGAAAGCAATAGCACCTCAACTCTTATTTAAAGGAATTTAAAGGAGATAGTCCAGAGCCCTTCACCGAGAATTCGGCTATACTCTTTGGTTACACTAAGTGTGTTATAATTTATTTTTAATTCCGCATCATATGACATTAGATTAGCCTTACACCTATTCACCCCCCCTCTAGGTGTACTTTCAATTGGTATCAGAGCCTACGCTCTTGATATTAGGTTTAACCACTTAGGAGTGAGATCTTAGTTAGCTAATCTAGTATTTGCATTTGCACACTTATTTGTTTATACACACTCATGGATTACCTTGTCCCTCTCATGTTTGATGTTTCTAACATCAATATGTGGAAGCTTAGAATGAATATGTACATTAAAACCCTAGGCTCGCATGTTTTCCTTGCCGCTACCAAGAAATCTTATCTTGATAATAGCAAGCATATAGAGGCCAATGCACAAGCCCTTGAGGCACTTAGGAGCACTCTAAGTAAAGAATATTTATGTATGTTTCTCATTGTGATTCCGCCTTTGTAGTGTGGAACACCTTGACCTCTCCAAAGCTTCAAACGCCAAAAGTTGTGGAGAAGAATCTAGTGAGGATGAATCCGAACAAGCTTGGTACATGGTCTAAGAGAATGACTCCCTTGAGGTAAACTCGAAAACTCAACTAAATGATAGTGCTGATTCTTCCGGCGATGATTATGTTGATGCTGATGCTTTAAATGAAGAACTATCTATTGTTTGTGAAAATCTTTTACAAAAATACCAACTCTTGAAAAAGAAAACTTTTAAAATGAAAGAAAAAAATAAAAATTTGTCTTCTAAACTTGATGTTGCTTTGCAAGAGAAGGATGTGATTTCAAATAAAAAGACTCTTTGAAATCCTAACTTGAACTTGCTCTTAATGAAAATAAAATTTTAAAAAAATAAAAATAATTGTGATGAAGTTTTGAAGAAAAATGAAGCTCTATCTTCAAAACTTGTTTTTGTTCTAAAAGAAAATGATTCTTTGAAAACAAAATTATTTCTATTTCAAAGAATTAGAATTGATTTCTAATGAAAATAAATTTTTGAAAAATGATTTGTCTTCACATGTTTGTCATGCTAGTGTAGCCTCACTATCTAGTGTACCATTGCATGCTCCACCTCTTCTTCTACTATTGAAAATGATATAACTATATTAAAGAAGAGTGTTGATTGTTTGGGCTCCACTTTGATCCAATGTGCCTTAAACCACACACGGTTGAAATCCATGTTTCACAAGAAACATGCTCCTCACATGCATGCACACAAACCACGGCATACACATGCTTCTCACGTTCACACACATGACACTAGGTATGCTCATGTGTACACATGTACACATTGTGGACGTAAGGGCCACCTTACAAAATTTTGCTTTGATAGAATTAATGATTCAGATTTTGTAAATAGATTTGTTTGGGTTAGGAAAGGTGCTAACCCTTATGGACCCAATAGAGTATGGGTACCAAAAATCTTCTCCTATTTTATTTGATGTAGGTGTGGGCTCTCACATGACGTGAGAGGTGTTGGTGCCTTGAGGTGAATGCATTCCAAGCTAAACGGTGACAATTTTGGATGCATCACTTTCAAGGAGAGTTTGGTGGGAGGACCACCATGGTTTGGAGATCTAGAGATTAGCCCTAATAGTTTTGGTAACTATCTCTAACTCCTATTTAGTTTACATGCTTTCATATTGTTGATTTTTAACATGTTTTGATGTTTTATGATTATTATGTTAAATGTCATGATAATTAGACTTGTGACATACATGTATAGTATTTGAGATACACCCATGATCATATGGATCCATATTTTGTGTTCTCACTTTAGTTTAGCTATCGTGTATATCATAGCTCTAAACATGTGCATTTAGCCTAATGATCATATTGGTTTATATTTTGTCTTATGCTTCATTTTTTATTACATGTTTAAATGTAACCTTCATTAAAACTTGTGTATATACTTTTACAACTAGTGAGCCACAAATTGATTATTATATGTTTGTGCTTAATTGCTCATTTATACCCATTAGATGTACTAGTATAGCCTAGTTGATGATTCTTGCATTTTGACTTGTATTCCCCAGTTTGTACATATTTTTCATGAAAATGTATTTAGCTTCATGTATATGTCAATTTTGTCAAAACTTTAAGATATACATGTATAACCTTGAGTCACTTGATTTTTATGCAAAATTCTCTTATAGATTCATTTATGTTTGGATATGTATGTATACTTCTAGTTTTTGACATAACATACATATGTCTTGAAGTTAGTATTTTTTGTGAAAATTAAATCTTCATGATTTTCATGTTTATTAAGAAATTTCATATCGAGCTTAATTGCCTATTCCCATGATTTTGTTGATTACATGATTCTTACACTCACATTATTATTGTTTACTCATGATTTTTGTTTTCATGAGCTTTATATAACTTTATAGACCTTGAGTGTCGATGATCGTATGACTAACATATTTTTTCTGGAAAATATTCATGTTTTTTTTCTTGCTGAAGGATTTCGCACTAGTTTTCAAAATTATCATAAAACTAGTTGCGTATTTCTTCATTTGAAAGAATTTTCAAACATATTAAATTATTTTCAAATACTATTTTTGAAAACCCCTTCCATCAAAGGGCAGACGGATGGGCGACCATGCCTTGTATGCTCAAATTGAAAATCTATTTAAACATGTGCATGAAAGGGAGGTATTTATGAATTATACACTTGATTCTCATTATATTTTCAATTGGTATCACAATTGATATTTTCATGTTTGTATACTCATATTTTGTTTTCTATATATGTATGCTTCAAACTTCAAATAGTATCAATTTCGATTGATATTTACATTTTCATACATATATGTGATTTGATTGTGCTTACTATATCTTTATATCTTAAAGCACAAATTGCGTTTATACTAAGCTTGCTTTACTCCTAAATGTCAATTATTTTTCAATTGGTATCTTATACAAGCTTATGCATTGTTTTTATTAGTATTTCATAAAGGAGGAGAAAATTCATGTTTTGTCTTTCAATTGGTATCTTTCAATCGATTTATTTTCAATTGATATCTTACTCTTATTCATTATGATGAAAAATACTTTTTTGGTATATGCTAACATTTTCAATATTGGTATCATATTTCATTTTAAATTGGTATCTATATTGATATAAGTTATGTTTACCTAAAAAATTTGGTTTTTACTTTCAATTGGTTGTTACTTTCAATTAGTATCAAGATTTTCAATATATATATATATATATATATATATATACTATATATATATATATATTATATATATTTCAATTGGTATCAAAATATACAATATTTATTTTCTATTGGTATCAAGATTTACAAGACATTTTAAATTGATATCAAGATATTTTCAAATTGGTATCTTTTAATATCTTAAAATTTTTATTTACTTTCAATTGGTATTTAAAAAAAATGCTTTGTTTATTTTCATTGGTTTCATAATTTGGTATCATAATGTTTTGATGTATACCTTATCACATATTGATATGTTTTTCAATTCATATCACATTATTTTGATTTGTATGCTTATATGCAAGGGAAGCTTAACATCTTCTCTTTATATAGATTCATATTGAGTGTATCTCATATTGCGGAGCTTGACCGCTCTTCTCTATGTCTCACACATGTGTAGAGGGAGCTTCACATCTCTTTTTATACATTGTATATTATGTGTTATGTGATTAGGGTTTAGTCATCTCTTTTTCATGTAATGCATGTATGCAGGGGAGTTAACTTTACGTCTCTCCTCTTCATGAATGTATATCGCATATACATCCTTCTTATTTGATTTGACCAAACAGAAGAAAATTATTTTTGAGTTTATTTTTGCCCCTTTGTTGATGATTGACAAAAAGGGGAGAGAAAGTTGCGTTTTGTATATGCATGTTTATGCATGATTTCCCAATTTATGAATTTCCTTAAAAGATTGAGAGTTTTATATATACATGTTTATGTCAGTTATATGCATGTTTATTTTTTTCAATTGATATCAGAGATATGTGTTTTGTTTTCAATTGATATCAAAGCATATATGTTAATATGTGCTATTTGTTTTATACATAAATTGAATATCTTTATTGTTTATTACTATGCATGAGTTAAGGGGGAGCTTCCATGAAGTTTAACTTTATCCATGCATATATACTCCATGAGTTTTGTCATCATCAAAAAGGGGAGATTGTTGGCCCAGAGGCCTTCACTCTAGTTTTGATGATGATTAACTCATGCAGTTATAGTTTACTAATAATCTTGTGATATTTAGTTTCAGATATACGATCAAGATATTAGTAGGTGATTAGCTTCAACAAAGGACTTTTGGAGCTTTCACATGTTGATTCAAGAGCTCGAGCGTCAAGATCGCATCTAATACTCGGTTGGAGTCAAGCTCGGAGGATCGTGTTTAGATCGAGTAGGCTTGGAGACAAGAAGACCTCGGTTTGTTTAGTTTAGTGTTTAGATCTTGTGTAAAGATAGATAGTGTGGATATGCTCAAGTTCATATACACACACAAGTTTTTAAGTTTATTGGTTTTAATTTTCGGTTTAACCGGATTTTGGATTTCATGTCAAAAACATAGATATAATATCCTTCATATATATTGGATTCTATCCATATACAATATGCTTCAAAGTTATTTCAATATCATATTTTTGTATTTACATGAGTTATGGAGAAAACGTTTTCCATTTTAATAATCAAAGTTGGAAAATATGGTTTGTGTATTTAAGTCAAATTTAAATATCACAAAATGGTTCAAATAGTTTATAATATGTGTTGAATTTTAGTCACACATGTTTGTATTCAAAGATCTAATAAGAACATATTTTTGGGAAATTTATGTGATTTTATGAGATTTATTTGAAATTAAAAGACAAGTTTTTCTATCTTATAATCCAGCCAGACACACTGGCGGTCGATCGGAGCGGTCGACCGATGTGCACGTGGCCGGTCGACTGCGCGGTCAACTGACTGACTGCACCCCACTTTCGGGTGGGGGCCGGTCGACCGTTGGCTTTGGCCCGGTCGACCGTTGGCAATCGACCAGAGGCACAACGGTCATAAAAATGACCATTGGCCAGTCGACCGCGGTCGATTGACAACAGATTTTTTCTGCTGTCTTGGCCCAACGGCTAGTTTTTGGAATGGCTATAAATACCTATTCCTTTGGGCTGTTTTGATGAACAATTTTAAGAGCAAAAATTCCTATCTTCTTAAGTGTTTTAGCTACAAGTTTTAAAAGAGTTTTTGGGTCTATAAGTCCTATCTTTATTTGTTTTAAAGTGTTAGAAAAATCAAAGAAAAGTAGAGTATTTGGGAATTGATTTTGATCTTTATTTCAACATCATCTTGTGATTTTTTCAAGTATTTTTCTTTGTTGTTTTCATTTCCAAACACTTTACATTCTCACACTTGAGCTATCTATCTATCCTATCTATTGGGATCTAGTTTTGTGGGAAAATTGGTTTGTGGTTGTTGATACCGCCAATAGTTGTAAACCTTCTTTACTTTGTGATATCCCTCTAGTGAGAGGTAATTGTGAAGGTTGTGTTGGTATCCCTCTAAGTGTAGAGGTGATTGTTATAGAGTTGTGGCTTTAAGCCTTATCCCTCTAGTAAGAGGTTGATTGTTGTTTGGCTAAGTGCCTATCCCTTTAAGTGTAGAGGTGATTTTTGTGGAGTTGTGGCTTTAGTGTCTTATCCCTCTAGTGTGAGGTTGATCTTGTTTGGCTAAGTGCCCATCCCTCTAAGTGTGTAGAGGTGATCGTTGTTGTGCTTGCCTCTGTGAAGAGGTTGTGTTTGTTGGAGAGAGGAGTTGTGTACTCCTAGATTGTATTACCCAAATCCTCAGTGAGGTTCCCTGTGTGGGAAGTCTTGTGGGACGATATATTGGAAATCCTTCTGTGTGAAGGCGGGGACGTAGAGCAGTGCTCGAACCTCGAAACATATCTTTGTGTTTGTAATTGATCCACTATCTCTAAACTCTCTCTCTCTCTCTCATTGAGTATTGCATCAAATTGTTTATATTACTTATATGCTTGGTATTGCTTGTGTGTGCCCATACTTGTGTTCAACCAAGAAAGCTTCAAATAGCATCTCAACTCTTATTTAAGAAATTTATAGGAGATAGTCCAGAGCCCTTCACCGGGAACTCGGCTACACTCTTTAGTTACATTAAGTGTGTTGCAACTTATTTTAATACCGCATCATATGACACTAGATTAGACTTACATGTATTCACCCCCATCTAGGTGTACTTTCAATTTCTAGCATCATAAGGAACCCAAACATTATTTTTTGCAATATTTATAGAATTTACTCTATCAAAGCAAAACTTTGCTAAATGGCCTTTGCGGTCACAATGTGTACATGTGTACACTCTAACATGCATATGAGAATGAGAGTGATCATGATGTACATAGTGTGCATATGTATGTTGTGGTTATGTGCATGAACATGTGGAGCTTGTTTCTTTTGAAACAAGGTTTCTAATTTAGAATGGTTAAATGCACAATTGCTCAAAGTTGAGCTCAAACAATCAATTCTATTTTTCAAGACATTATTCTCATTTTTATCAATAGTAGTATGAAAACATGGCAAGGATCATTATTAGCATGGCAAGAATGAGAATCAACAATCTTTTTCTTTTTAGAAATATTTTCTTTTTCTTTTGAAACAAATTTTCTTTTCAAAGAGTTATTTTCTACCAAATAATCTCTTTTTTTTCTTTTTCCACACAAAAATAATTTATTTTTCAAAGAATTATTTCCTTCACAAATATCATTTAATTTAGAAGATAAGGAATATTCTCCTTTTTCAAAATTCATTTTCTTTTGAAATAATTTCAAATTTATTTTTAAAAGAATCATTTTCTTCCTTCAATAACTCATATTTTTCAAGAAGTTTTTGACAAACAGATGCAAACTCATCATATGACATGTCAATATCTTCTCCTAGTTCGGATTCAGAGTTTACCTCAAGGGGTTATCCCCTTGGACCATGTAGCATATGTTGGAAGCATCACTTTCATCATCCGAGTCACTCTCCACATGATATTGTTTTTGTTCACCAAGAGAGATAAGTGTGTTTCTACTACAAAGTCGAATTAAAGTTAGAAATCCTACATAAATAATCATCATTTAGGGTTGACTATAAAGCATGGATGGCTTTTGAGTTAGCCTCTAAATGTTTGCCATTAAATAATATGAATCTTTAATAGTGGCGAGATAAACATGAATCCCTAGGGCTTTTAGGTACATGAACATTTTAACATTCCAAGTTTGGATGTTAAGAATATCAAGCATATGAGGTGTCATGAAATCCATAAGCATGTTCAAAAATAGTGATTCGCTAAAAAAGAAGATCTTTAACTCTAACTTGTTAGGCCCAATCAAGAGCACCAAGCTCTGATACAAATTGAAAATACACCTAGAGGGGGGCGAATAGGTGTACTAGCTAATCTAATGCTAATGACGCGGAATTAAAAACTATTTATGCAAACTAAGGCTATTAAGCTAAGCACACAAAGTATAACACAAAGTGTAGCCGAATTCCCGGTGAAGGACTCTGGACTATCTCCTCAAGATTCCTCTAGATTAAGAGTTGAGGTGCCACTATGACTCTCTTGGTTGAATACAAGTGTGAGCAAACAATCCCAAATATATAACAATCCAGCACAAGTATATCAAGCATATAAAAGAGATAAGTAATATAAGCATGCAAGATATAAACAAGTGAGAGAGAAAGAGAGAACAATCGCAAACACGGAAGATTTGTTTCGAAGTTCAAGCACCCTTGCTCTACGTCCCCACCTTCAACACTATGAAGGATTTCCACTAAAATCGATCTCACTAGATCACTCGATGCCGCAATACCTACAAGGGGTTCACACTAGAACTCTTGGACTCACTAGATCCTCACTTGTTCCCGCAAGAACAACACACACAAGCACACTAGCTTGCCGAGGCCGCACCTCTACACCAAGCTCCCACAAGAACTCGTCACAAACACGAACCCGCAAGTTCGCCTCCTCAAATACAAGATGAATACTTTGGTAATCTCAACACTTTGATCACCGAAAGGCACTCTCACAACAAAGCTCCTATAGGATTAATATCTCAATGGAAAGCTCAAGTATGTGTGAGAAAAACTAGATAGAGTAGTGGAGGAAAAACTCAAGAAATCTTTTAAAAAACATTCTTGAAAACTCTCCTTTTGATATGAAAGTATTTGCTTTAAAACAGTGAAGAAAACCTCTGAAAGAGATGAGAAAACTAGCTTGAAAACCCACTCAAAATCTTGATGAAACAGGCCAAGGGAGCCCCATTTATAGGCTCTCAAACACAAGCCGTTGGAGGCCAACTCAGCAGGAAATCCTGCCAACGGTCAAATTTTTGACGTTGCAGCCTGCCGGTCGACCGGTCGACTGGCCAACGGTCAAATTTTTGACCGTTGCAGCCTTGCAGCCTGTCGGTCGATCGCCCGGTCGACCGTTCCTGGGCTTTGACCTACCGTCGAACGCCCGGTTGACCGAGGCCAGATCCAGATAGCACAGTTCTCTGAACGGTCGACTGGGTCGTCTGTACACATCGGTTGACAGCCCGGTCGACCCAAATCGACCGACTTCTGTCTCGGTCGACCGGCCGGTCGATCGGCATAAAGCCTGGTCAAACATTTTTGGGATTAAAATTAAGTTTTGTAAATTCTTATAAAATCCCATAAAATCACTAAATTCTACAAAATATGTTCTTTAAATACTTTGATGTACAAACATGTTTGATTAAAAATCAACACATATTACAAACATTTTGAACCATTTTTGTGATATAGAAATTTTACCTTAAACAAAAATCCGTATTTTTCAAAAACGATCTCCAAATTGAAAAACGATTTTTCTGAAACTTCTTCAAATATAAAAACAAGATATCTTAAACACTTTTGAAGCTTAGTGTATATGGATATGATCCAATATACATATGAGATGAAATATCTATGTTATTGACAATAAGCTCTAAAATCAATTTTGATAAATTCAAAACTCAAACACATGATATAGAAACACCAAATAAGTTTTTCTAAACATTTGAACCAACAATATGTATGGATGAAATTCAAAATACATATAAATCATATAAACTCATTTTGATGAACTCTATTCATGGAACATAAAGATATATATTTTGAAGCTCAAAAATAAAACGGTATTTTCTAAAATCAAAACTATTTTAAGAAAACACATACAAATCTTTTGTGTGTGTATATGAGCTTGAACAATCCACAACTAATCTATCATTTATATTTTATCTAAAATACAACATCTTAACACTTACAAACATGACTCAAGTCTTCATGAAAATCTTCTCTTGAAAATCTTCTTCTCCTCTTGACTTGGTCCAAACCTTGATCCAATGAGCTAAACTCCTCTTGAGTACTTGATGCGATCTTGATGCGCGAGCACTTGAATTAACATGTGTTAGCTCCAAAACTCCTTTGTTGAAGCTAAACACCCACTAAAATCTTGATCAAATATCTGAGACTAATTAAACACAAGATCATTAGTACTATAACTACATGAGTTAATCATCATCAAAACTAGAGCGATGGGCCTTTGGGCCAACACCATGTTGTTTATTGGGTCTTGATTTACTGTCTTTTTCTTCAGCCCTAATCCTGGCGATAATTTTTTCCGCTTGTTCTTCTTATAGCACCAATTGCTTTCAAGTGCGACATTTTGTCACTCCCATTTGAGAGAGGAGGGCAGTTTGCAGATTATGATGACATGTCTCGACCAGTATAGACTAGGTCATGCCGTTGGAACAACGAAGTGCCATGCACTAAAATTTTTCAACAAAAGTCTTGATAGACTCTCCATTCTTTTGCTTGGTTGCAAGGAGAGTTGGCACTAAAATTTTCATATCATCATCAAAGAAACGATCCAGAAACAACCTCTTATGGTCAGCCATGTGTTGATCGAGCTGTAGGAAGTTTCATGAACCATTTTAAGGCAACCCCTTAAGAGTTCCAATGAATAAATGAGCCATATGGCATCATTTGATACTAATCCCAGTTTGGGACTTGAAGTAGTATATGTGTTGGTTCAGCAACCCTTTACCGTCGAAAGTATGGAGGGTCGGTGCCTTGAACTGGAAGGGTAAGGAGCCGTATCCTATTCTGCTGGTTATGGCCAGATTATCCCCGCGTCTTGGAGGCCGCCTCGGTTTGCCAGGGCTTCGAGACGTTATCCCAATTTACTCATTCTTTTGGAATGACTGCTTCTATTTTCTGAGTTATCCTCCACTTCAGATGAAGATTTGAGAGGCTCAGAGTTAGAATGCTTTTCATTCTTAGTGTTTGCAGAGGATGAGCTCTCCCTTTTCTTCCATTTGCCCTTGGACTTCTTGAAAGGAGTTCTGTCCTTTGGTTTCTTTTTCTCCTTAAGCAGTTGTGAAAACATCTGCTTAAGGGTATCGATAGATTCTTACTGAGCTTGAATCATATCGAGTTGTTCCCTTTAGACTCGGGCCTACTATTCAAATTTCCTGGCCACTTCCTCGGGAGTTCCCACCATGCAAGCAAAGGTTGCTGTCTCTAAATAAGAATTCGAAGACTGAGATTCAACGATGGCGGAGTGTCATCATTCACCTCAATTCCCCTAGCCAATATACTGTAGTCAACTGGGGCAATTGTTTTCGTACGGGTTCGAGTGTGTCGGTAGACCCTTTCAGGTTTGACAAGAATATCCTTCAAACCTGAAGATCGGTCAACATCTGACTCCTCTAAACTAACAGCCAATTGCTTTCCTTTGGACTTGCTTGGTGTGGAACTCGACCCTACCATGTTTGCAGTCACTTCTGGGTACTTGACATTAGAGAATGATTCTTCTTCAGGATTGTCGTCTCTTGGCTAAATTTGAAGCTGCTGACAACTGGCTAAAAACTGAGGGCTTGGTTATCTGAAAGCTGCAATGGCAATCAGAGAGTACTGCTGAGATGAGCCGCTCACAGTGACATTGAGGAGTGATTTGTTGGCACTCCTCTTTCTTGTCATGTAGTCCCTCAGGTCCGTTGTGGGGACGTCCAAGGTACTAGCCTCAAACCCATAGGGGTGAGGGCTTTTTGGCTTTTTGTGTCTTGAAGACATGCCACTCTGAACGCGGGTCTCGAGCTGTTTTGTCAAAACGTGGACCTCGAGTGGTGTTGAAATGTGAACCTGCAGTGTTGGTTCAGTTAGCCTCAGAACGCGATTCTCGCGTTTAGAATTAGAAACGCGGGAGTCACGTTCTGAAACATGCAGAACGCGGGTTTCAAGTTTAGCATTAGATATGCGGGAGTCACGTTCTAAAACAGAAAAATGTGGGTTTCGTGTTTAGATGCTGAAACGCGTGGTTGAGGAACGTGGGACTCATGTTGGATGCGGACCTGGCATTGCTGAGGAACACGGGACTCATGTTCTGAAATAGAAACGTAGTCCTCGTGTTGCTTGAGAGAAACGTGGGTATGAACCTCGTGCTTTTGTAGAATTTTTAATCTGTTGTCGACGAGCACGACGCCTTTGTCAACGTTCAGCATTCCGATTAAGTCGCAAGGGTTGCTAGGAATCCTTGACCCCCTGAAATTGTAGAGTTCAAAGAGAAAAGAGGTGGTGGAATTGATCTGCACCATCACTAAGATCGTGTATTGACGCTCTAGCCCTGCGAGTCTCCTGAGAGACGTTGGCGTGGACTGCACGAGAATTTTCAAAACCTCATTAGAAGTGGCGTCGCTTGCGCTGTATCAGTGGTGCAGGCCACTTTTGGAGAAATCTCCGAAGAGATTCGAGGCGAGTCCCAGAAGAGACTTTACGGTATTGTCGCATTATCTTGGGGCTAGCAGAGCCTGAGGAAAGGAATTCCTCGAACTTCCCTTACTCGAATTCAACGACGAGGGATTCCACCCAGTGAAGCTAGACATCAGCTTGCGGCATGGCGTCCTTGTCAGTAGAGAATGAAGTCCCCAGCGGAGTTGCCAGCTTTTGTTTGGTCGGAAAAATAGCGTGAAGTAAAATTTCTTCGAGTGGATGAAAGATTACAATGGAATGATTCCGATTATAAAAGAGGGGAAAATAAACTAAATTTTTCCTTTGTTTAAGGTTGGGTTTTTTGTGTGACGATGGAGAGTGATTCTTACTGTGTAGATGCGACACTACATATCCGCGTCTCAGTCAGAATGCAAAGTTGCTCAGACCCGCGAGACGCAGAGTTACTTAGACCCACGTAAGATGCGAGATTTCTCAAACTCGCATTTGAAGTTAGACGCGAGGTTGCTCAGACCCACGTGAGACGCGAGGTTGCTCAGACCTGCGTAAGATGCAAGGTTCCTCAGACCTGTGTCTAAAATCCATGTTTCCCTTTTGGACGCGAGGTTCACATTTTAGTTCAGATGCGACCTTCGCATTGAAGTGAGGTTTGCGTCTGATGACTTGTCATTTAATGATTTTTAGATAGCCTACAGACCTTACTAGAGAAGTCTGGTGCATTTTATCCAACGCCGACATATCAATCTTTTTGGGCTGAGGCATTAGCGTATGCTTGCTATCTCGTTAATAAGTTGTCTTCGTCTGTGATATGAGGTAAAACTCCTGTGGAAACTTGGTTGGAAAGAGTTGCTTAGGATTATAACTCACTTCAGGTATTTAGTTGTCTGGACTATTTTCACAACAATAAAGACAAGTTGGACACGAGGGCAAGAAAAGGTGTGCTCGTAGGATTCAAGAAAGGCGTAAAAGGCTAAAGAAATTGGGATCCAAAGACAAGAAGTTTATCTTAAGTAGAGATGTCACATTTGATGAGACTTCAATGATGAAGCCTACAGACTCTGAGCAGGTGGAGAGTAAGACGACCTACAGGATATCGCAGCAGGTGAAGAGTGATGCTATTTCATCGTCTCTAAAAAGATTAATATCATTTGAGATCATACCCGCAGTGACACAGAATGGTGATCATGTAGCCGATCAGGATGCTGCTGCTGATGATGGAGATCAAGAACAGGCTATGGGTAATGTCCAATAATCCATTACATTTGGAAGCACCCGGAGAAATCCACGTAAGCCCAGTTGGCTCACTACTAACATGATTGTGACCTATGCTCTCCCAGTTATTGAGGAGGTAATCTCGTCGACATATAGGAAAGCTAAAATCAGTTCGAATCTAAGATGTGAAAGAATGCTATGATAGAAGAGATGAGTTCTCTACACAAGAACGATACTTGGGAACTATTAGATTGTCGAACGGAAAGAAGGTGATCTATTATAAGTGGGTATTTGCAAAGAAATAGGGATCTCTCAATGGTGATATTGTAGGCTACAATGGCAGTAGGAGATTGGTAGTTTAATATATGTAATGGTATGTACAATGCCCGATCTGTCACAAGCTACCTCAATAGTTAGCAAATACATGCACGATCTCGGCAGGGTCATTGGGAGGCAGTGAAGTGGATTCTACGGTATCTCAAAGGTACCATAGATGTTGGTTTGATATTCAAGAAGGATGTTTCAGGTAAGCAGCAGTGTATCGAATACGTTGATTAAGATTACGCAGGAGATCTCGACAAACACTGGTCTACAACGAAATATATGTTTACATTGTCTCAAGCACCAGAGGCCAAGTATATGGATATGATGAAGGCTATGAAGGAGGCAATTTTAGCTTCAAGGGTTGCTTGATGACTTGAGAATTGATCAGGATCTCTTGAAGATCAACTATGATAGCATGAGTGCTATCTATTTACGAAAGAACTAGGCGTATCATGTAAGGATGAAACACATCGACATCAGGTTCTACTTTGTTCGGGAGATTCTTAATGAGGGTGGCATCGAGTTATAAACGATTCACACGAAGGAGAATCCCGCTGATATGCTTACTAAGCTTGTTCCGGGAGTGAAGTTTGTACATTGTAAGGAGTTACTCTATATCCTTCTAGTTGTTTGAGCTCGGTGGAGCTCGTTTGGATGAACTACGGATGGTTTGATCCCCTGAGCAAGGGGTACGTAGGCAACCACATTGGTGCAGCCCGATGGAGTCGACATGGTGCTTTGTTGTGTTCAGCTCAGATTTGAGAAATCTTTACCGAGGTGGAGATTGTGGGTAGAGAGTGTAAAATCTTGTAGTAAAGTTTTTTAACTCATCGAAGAAGATAGCGCAGAGATTAGAGTTCAACGGTGCAAGATAGAAAACCAGACGTAGTCGAAGACAGAGGGTCGGTCGACGGGACATGCACAGAGCATGCATGAGGGAAAAAAGGAGGGTAGCAGTCGACCGCATGGTCGACCGCCTAAGAGGAGTTGGCTAGCAAAAGTAGATCCGATCGACCGCCCGATCGAACCGGTCGAGTGTCCAAATTGACTCTGCACAGAGCGCGATCGACCGCATAGAGCGCAGTTTTGGCACTGCACAGAGCGTGGTCAACCACCTGATCGACGACACCTCGGGCCTGGGCAGTTTCCTTTCAGGATTCTGAATTCATTTCTGATCCATTTTCAGATCTGTTGATTTTTTTTTTTAAGGATTCTCTGGCTATATAAAGAGGGGTATTGTCCCCGAAATTTATATCTTGTAATTGATTGATTAATTAGATATCTCTCTCCTTCTTTCCCGAGGACGTAGGCGATTGCGGAACCTTGTTAAATTTGTGTGTTCTCGCTTTTTCTTTGTTTGCTTGTTCGTGCAATTGGCGATTATTCTCTGGCTGTTATCTGTTACTTGGAGTCTAACATGTACCTATCAACTTAAAGGTGCCTTTATTTTTAAGAGAAAGGATAACTTGGCAAACCCAGTTGAGAATTTCTACTACCATTCGAATCATCAAATACGGTGGAGATCTACCCCCAGCTTGTCGTGACCAGCTCATCACAATACTTCTCTGATATCGAAATGTTAACTTAAAAACTAGGTTTTTTTTTTTTTTTTTACAGAAAAGACTGAGATTTTGATTGAAACCAAGATGACGATTAGGGTTAACGAGAGGGAGTGTTTGAGGTGGCGATGAGATCCTGCTGCGTTACCGGCTGCAAGAGCTCACGGACAAGGGCAATGAAGACCTTGGGAAAATACTGATCGACATATGTAGATTTCTAAAACGAACCAACTGCTTCATGCTTGGTAGTAAGAACCTGATGAGTTTGAACATTATGTGACTTTTAGCATTTGTATGTGACCAGGCTTCGAATGGTTTCATTTTCATATTAGTTTCTACTATTTAGACATTAGGTTATAGACAATCTTTTTTGTTGCTTATTGCATTGTAGTTGAATGTGTGTTTTGTTCATCGAGATTTGCTGTCTGTTAGTATTTTAAGACTTCATTGATTTGTTTCGTGAGATTCATTAACAATGTGAATATTGGATATAGATTTTTATGGATTTAAGTATTAGATTTTAGGAGGACTTTATTTTTGAATAATTATGTTCATCCTCAAAGACGGTAATTTCACAAGCTTTGGTTTTGTTTAATGGATTTTTTTAGGAAAATAAATTTTATATGAGTTGGCAAAGATGAGAAAGCAATGAATAAATATTTTGCTTGATTTTCCTGATGTTGAGAATTTTCGTAAGAAAAAATCAAGTGAATTTGACGGATTCTACGAATAATAGTTATAACTGAAAGCAGATATAGAATTAATGATGAACTAATAAACTTATTCCTAAATCCTAATCATTAGCTGTGTTAGCATGATTTAAAATCTCAGTATCGGTACCGGCAAATATTTTTTAGTGTTAATATCGCTAACATCAACCGTCAATACCGCTACATCAGCCATATCATTAATATCAATTTGAATATCGGCTGATGTTATAGAGTTAATGTGTGTCGGCTGATATCAGATTCGACTGATAATTTAAACAATGTGTGGTAGTTTTTAGTAATATCAACAAGGACTTTTGAGATCTCATTTGGTGAAGTAATAGGTCAGAGTAAGATTATTTGAGCATAAATCTACAATTTTTGGTTCGATGCATATTAGAAAATTTGGGAGAGCTCATACTCGAGTATGAGGTACATGGTTCTGGGGAAAATTTTGAATATTTAATAGGGTTGCTAGTACATTTACACCTTAACTCTTTATTATAGAGTTATATTAGAATATATTTTGCAACAATTGCCAATGAAACAATAAGATTGCATGAGATTGTTTGATTGACTCTTCAGTTTGCTACGAAGATATTTTAATAAATTGTAAAGGACATCTGATTTGTGTCTAAATCTTCCATATGAATTGTTGGAAAGTGCTGCCA
>JAVJIF010015204.1:0-112572 GCA_038442645.1 Agave tequilana
TCTCCCGTTCGGGATGTACTTATTCATGGTGGGGATCAGCGCACCATGAGAAGCATCTTAACCACTGCTCCCCTTGAAGATTCTGACCGACGAATCTATTGAAAGCCCAGCTTCATGTTCGGAGATGCGGCGGCACCAGACCATGATTGCCAGCTGCTAGCCAGAGAGGAGCAGTGGATTTTCCAATTAGATGGCGAGAAGTTCTATCTTCTGTCTAACAAGCGGCATTTTCCCTTGTCCTTCTTTCAATGCGTGACGAGGGCTCGGAAGATGTAGTGGAAAGTGAGTCGGACTACTGAATCCATTCACATAAGGAAGTTGATAATTCCCTCGCCCGGTTATACAAGAGCGGGGCCTCCTCGCTGCATAATGGGTCTCCACCCTGGGAATGTACTCCCAGACATCCCAGTGGGAGAAAATCCTGCGGAGGCTCAGACTTTCGAAAATCAATTCTTTAAGGTTCGTGACAACTATCCTGCCACTGAGTTCAGGTCTCCAGGGTGGATTCACCCTCCGAAGGCATGGTGGAGGGATTTGACTTTATATGTCCTTGCTCATTTCGAGGAGGATCTGGAGAGGCTGAATCTTTATGAGGCCGTCAAGGCGACCTGTTATGGCATTCAGATGGGCGTAGTGAACTTCTACGCCATCTTTGAGTTATACTGCCAGGCTACAGGGACCTTCTTCACCCATGTTGGCGAATTGGGCATGGCTCTGTACGAGATGTGGGAAGTCTCTGCTCTGCCTTTGGGATCCCTCCCATACGAAGAATATTTCCTATGCGAGGCGGAATTGGCACTTCTGGAGAAGCAGGAGCCCGCCTTTTGAGACCTACCGGGAATTGATGTGCCATTTGTACATTTGCTCCAGCATGCATGGGAGCAGTAAGGGAGCTTCATGCAGCTTGAAGAGCTGGGGAGATTATTTGTTCCCAGATATGGAAAATACTCCTGAGGCGGCTCATTGTGGAGTTGCTGATGAAGACATCTTTCGCCGAATGCAAAAGCATTCTCAAGGGGATCTAACTTTAGAAGAAGATGACGGCCCCTATGAGAAAGGCGATATTCTTCAGAGTTTCCACCATCAGGCCCGTCGGCCGACGTCCCGGAAGGCACTTCTGGCTGGTTTCTTGACGGTCTGGTTGAAGAGATGTGTGGTGCCATCTTCGTCGGGCGACGTCATTCATCTGACTGTCTTGTTGCCTGCCGTTCGTCTAGTCCATGGTCGTTCTCTTGGACTTCTTCCAGCCATGGTGTGCTGTATTCAGAGAGGCCTTCGCGCATTGATGGAGGCTTTCTGTAAGCCACCAACGACGAAGCGGGGAAAGGGGACTATTTTGCCCTGTGACGGACCAAACCCCAGAATAGGTCTGCCGTATACTTATTTGATGGCGTGGTTTGCCCTTCACTGTCCCTCCATGATCGAAGCCGAAGAGGACCCCCAGAAGGTGTTCGAATGGCGCTTCTCCGTCGATTCGAGGGATGTTCATGGCTGAAGACTTACGTGACTGCGATTCGTAAGTTACTGTACCGCTATGACGTCTATAGCCTTTTCCGCTGCTTCCCCTATATTCGGGATGCGGGCTATGGTGAAGAGTTCAAGGACGTGGGGGAAGGGCAGACGTCATTGAGCCGGGGAATTTTTGAGTGGCTGGTTAGCATTCGGCCCTCACATTTGTTGTACAGAAGCGGGTACACCTGCTACTTGGAGCCTTATGTTCCAAGTCGGTTTGCCCGTCAGTTGGATATAACCAACTGTACGTGGGCAATCCAAACAGCAATCTGGCTTTCATGGGGAGCCTCATCGATGGAGCCCGTGCCTGGCGGTTCTTCATTGTTGGCTGTACCGAAGCGCGGCTGTGCATGCCTTTAAGGACTCCGAACCTTCTAATGACCCTGGGATTCTGCCAGTGGTGTACAACCTTAAACTCCCACCCACTGGATTTTCTGTTAATTCTTCTGGTGTGAAGTTAATTTATCAGCGGCTGAAACGAAAAGTCATTGAGAAGGGTGAGGGTAAAAGGGTTCGCGTCCCAGGCCTCGGGGAGTTCATTGCGTTGATGACAGTGAAGCCTCGGATGCAGGAAGTTCTCGCTTCGAAGTAGAAACGGGTGCTGAGGCTCCAGCAGCTGCTTCTGGCGTGGTGGGGATGGCCCCTATAGAACATGCCGATGTTGAAGAAGTGGAGGAAGAAGATCCCGACGTCCACTTCAAATGAAAGCGGGAGGGTGGATCTCGTAGGAAGAGGGTAGTGAAGAAGCCTCATCGCTACGCTCCTACGGTTGTTGCAGAGGGCGAATTTCCTGCTGTGGCTCCTCCTCCTGCCCCATTAGTAACTGAATTGTCAGTTCCTAAACCGACTACTGGTAAAGCCGCTCCGGACCCGGGTAAGATCAGCTTCGTTTTTGTAATATACTTCTTATGTGTTCCAGACGGCTCATTATTTGCTTTATGATTCAGGAACCGAGGCGGCGTGAGAAGCCCGAGAGCTGAATCTGTCGGAGAACAAGGGGAGCATTATGATCCCTTGTTTACCTATAAGGAGGGCGATGAGGCTGGCTATTTCTCCATCTCAGAAGAGTCCGGAGATGATGCGGCTGATGTAGGTCCTTCGGGCGCTGGGACCTCGAAAGGAAGTCCCAAAGCTTCTAGCTCCTTTGGGTGGACCACAGAGGGTTCGGCAAGCGAAGGTGGGCTGGCCATTCGTGTTGATTCCGCCAAAGATTTTCCTATGGAGCCCGTAGGGACTGATGCAGCCGTCAAGACGATTGAGGCAACATTATCTTTTGGTATTATTTAACCTTTTAGCACTTGCTATTTGTTATGCCCTGCCTAAACAAAGTCTTGTTGCAGGTGTTCCGCCTCTGGGTGCATCGACTTCAAGAGAGCCAACAATCTTCCTGAGGGATCCAGGGGTGAAGTAAGCACTTCGACCGCGGCGGATGCTGCTGAGTGGATGCTTTGTATGGCGACCTGCCCTCTTATCAGCCTGAACCAGCCAGAGTAACTGAAATTGAGGGGACGGTAGTCACGGAGCCAATCTCACTTCCAACTATATCGGCGAGTGAGATGCCATTGGTTTTGCCAGTGCCGCCTATCTGTGGTCCCGAGATGATGCCAAATGCGAAACTTTCTATGTTGGCACTTATGGATCTAAAATACCAAATCAATCACAAATATTAAACAAAGAAGGATTAAGTTAAACAAATAAATAAACTTGCAATAAAGGAAATCAAATCTCAGAAAAGTTTAGACAAACGCAAACACGAGAGATTTATCCTGGTTCGGTCCTCGTGATCTACATCCAGTCCCCAAGCCACCCGCTTGAGATTTTCCTTTATCTTGATTTTGTACACCCAAAATCACAACCATGCACACCACTTGACAAATCCCCTTTGCCAAATGTGTACACCTTCTCTTCCACCAAGAGAACAAACTCTACCTTGTACAACTGCTTCTACACCAAGAAGACACCCGTGTACAATGATTACTTTGAGTATTACAACACTTTCCTATAAGCCTTGGTATTGTGTATGAACGTGGACAAGGTCTAGTATAGGAGAAAAACTTCAGAGAACTTCACAAAGGAATTTGAATTTGGTGAAGAACTGAAGTGGCAAAACAGTTTTCAGGTTTGGCAGAATTTTGATCTTAGAAAACTGAAGATTAGGATTGGTATTTGGCCTTTAGAATAACAACCCTTTATATAGCTGCACTCTAGGGTTAGTTAGGGTAGTTATAGGTGCAATTCAAATGATTGAAACGTTGGAAAATATTACACAAAAGACCAGATAACAGAAACTGTCCAACAGTCAGAAACTGCCTATAGTCGACTTGCCTTTTGAGTTAGTCGACTATACTAGGCAATTTTCTAAAGGTTAGTCGACTAATAATGGGTATAAGTCGACTAGGTCAAGATAAGTTCGAGTGACAGTTTTCTGGTTAACTGAATCAAGTCGACTGCAACTTCCTTCAAGTCGATTGGACCAGTGATTAGTCGACTAGGGGCATAGGATTAGTCGACTACAAGGTCTATTAGTCGACTATGTTTGTCTGTTAAGTCGACTAATGGACAAACAGAGAGTTGGGTTTCTTTGGACACATGACTAGTCGACTAGGGGGTTTGGGTTAGTCGACTACCAAATGGATTAGTCGACTATAAGGAGTTATAAGTCGACTATATAGACATGATATGTGTGTGTGCATCAAGGCTTTTGACATGCTATTTCACAATTACAAACCACATCATATCAACTCTCTTCGGGACATCTTGATCATGAAGAACTCTTGATTCCTCGTGTGTTAGAGCTCCAATTGAAATGCTTCACAAATGTCTTCATCAAAACAAGTTCCAACACTATCTTGCCAAGTGCGGAGCTGAGGGTGATTACCAGTCCTACTTCCCCAACACTGGTGGTTGAGCCCGCTCTCCCAGAAATAGTCACTAGTCCGACCTCGGTTGTGGCTAGTGTACTGGTTTCAATGAGGACTCCTCCGAGATCACCGATGACCACTCATGTTGCTGCAGTCAGTGCTTCTACTATTCCTTCCACAGTGGTGTCAATAAAGCTAAAGCCAGTGGAATCTTCAGGGGTTGCTCGTCTGCCAGGAGTGACTGAGGCCGAGAATGAATTTGTGGCTGAGCTAGTCGATAGCTTTTATAAGAGCTTGAAGCGATCCATCGCTTTGATTTTGAAAGGCTTGACTACTTCATTTTCTGCTCTAAAGGTGGTCCTCTCCCGAAGCATTGAGAGTATCCGAGACTTTGGAGGGGATGACCAGGCCGCTGCATTGGAACTTCTGGGGACCAACTTGAGAGGGATGTAGACGAATGGCACCGTCTTAGCCATTCGGACCTGGAGTCTTCAATTAACGAGCAACTTGCGCACCTTGTTGCTTAAATGCATGAAGCTCATCTTGCCGCTCAGGAAGCCGCTAAGGCCATTTCTTCTGACTTGAAATCCTTGGAGACAAGGAAGGTAGAGCTCGGGACGCCATAGATGCTTCTAGCAGTGCTCTTCTTGACGCTGAAGATAAAATTAAAAAGGCCAAGGAGATGATCAGGAAAGCTAATCTTCTTTTATCCAAGGCTGAACCAGTGCGTCTTGAAGAGACTGCGCGGCTTGAGCAGCTTAAGGCTCAGAGTGACGAACTCTCGCGGCAAGAGTTAGTTAGCTCAGAGGGCAACCTTGGTTGAGATTGAAGCTCGCTTGGCCCAGACGGCGAGCTTTAATGAGGCTGAGCTGAGGTCGCAGGCGCTTGTCTGGGCTGCTGACGATAGGAAGACAAGGCTGGTCATTCTTGAAGGACGGATCAAATCTTATGAAGCACCCTCATAGCTTGTAATATATGTGCCTTCATGTATCCCTTTTTTTTTAGAATCAATGAAAAGTGATTTTATTTTGACTCCCCTGTTATATTTTCGACTTGTTTTATCTTTTGAATTGTCGCTTTCAAATTGTACTGCAGCCATTTGAGAAAATAGTCCTTCTTGTACTGAATAATGAGACTTGGCTATCTGCCGTTCAGAGGTCGCAATGACGTAACCGATTGAGAAGCCACCAAGCTCAAAGAAGTCCTTGTCGGACTAAAAGTTGAGACTTGGCTATCTGCCGGTTCAGAGGCCGCAATGACGTAACCGGTTGAGAAGCCACCAAGCTCAAAGAAGTCCTTGTAGGACTAAAAGTGAGGCTTGGCTATCTGCCGGTTCAGAGGTCGCAATGACATAACCGATTGAGAAGCCACCAAGCTCGAGGTAGTCCTTGACAGACTAAAAGGTGAGACTTGGCTATCTGCCGGTTCAGAGGCCGCAATGACGTAACCGGTTGAGAAGCCACCAAGCTCAAAGAAGTCCTTGTCGGACTAAAAGGTGAGGCTTGGCTATCTGCCAGTTCAGAGGTCGCAATGACATAACTAATTGAGAAGCCACCAAGCTCGAGGTAGTCCTTGACGGACTAAAGGTGAGACTTGGCTATCTGCCGGTTCAAATGTCGCAATGACGTAACCGATTGAGAAGCCACCAAGCTCAAAGTTTGGATGGAAAGGGGTCTCGTTCTCGTAGGGAGAAATGAGGAAATCACTGTCATAGGTTTAGTGTTAACATAACAGCAAAATGGATGCCAGATTATACTGTTAAACATAGCATGAAAAGGGCCTCGTTTCTCACGGGGAGAAACGAGGAAATCACTGTCATAGGTTTAGTGTTAACATAACAGCGAAATGGATGCCAGAGGTTATACGTTTAAACATAGCATGGAAGGGGTCTCGTTCTCATGGGGAGAAACGAGAAAATCACTGTCATAGGTTTAGTGTTAACGTAACAGCGAAATGGATGCCAGAGGTTATACTGTTAAACATAGCATGAAAGGGGGTCTCGCTCTCACGGGGAGAAACGAGGAAATGACTGTCATAGGTTAGTGTTAACGTAACAGCGAAATGGATGGAAAAATCTTTATATGTGGTCTTACCATTCTATGGATGAGAATTGGTAAGTGATTTTGGAGAGGGAGTCAAATGGGAACTGATCCCTTAGGACTTTAAGCAAATCCTCAGCTGTCAACGGGTTTGATATGCCTTTACCAACTACCGTTTGAGTCAGGCTAACCATGCTATTCCCCTCAGTATGATGAGTGTCGAGAACTTATGTTGGGCTTAAAGGCCAACATTTTCTCTATCCTTAATCGTTAAAGGTGTTGGATCATTTGGTTAGCGTATTTGTAACTTGATTCTCCTTTGGGACAACCAGTGTATGACCAGGTTCCTACTGGTTTATGGTTGTATGATCCCATTTGGAGGAAGAGAGAGGCTCTCTTTATATGTGTACCTTGGACTTGAAGGTCTTGATCAGAGGTGTAGTGTTAACTTGATCATGAGAAGGATCCTTAATCAAGGATAATACTTCTTTAAAAAACTTGCCATTGATCGGCATCATGAGTAAATCACCATCTGAAGTCATAAGGCGGTATGCTCCGTTTGAATAGACTGTTTCTATTACAAACGGTCCTTCCCATTTAGGCTGAAATTTGCCTTTAGTTTTGTGCGTCATGATCATCGGTCGTCTGACGGCTAAAACCAAATCTCCTTTCTGGAAGACTCTTTGTTTGACCTTCTTATTAAAGGCTTTTGAGATTCGAGCTTGATACAACTCGATGTGTTGCTGAGATTGTAGTCGCTTCTCATCTAGGGCTTCGAGCTCTTGAAGACGCAACCGATCATTGTTCTCTGATGTGATCTTAGTGGTCAAAGCAACTCGTAATGACGGCATCTGGATTTCCAATGGTATGACTGCTTCACACCTATACACCAGGGAAAAAGGCGTATTGCCTGTCATGGTCCGAACCGTGGTTCGGTAGGCCCAAAGACATTCACCAAGCTTTTCGTCCCAATCTCGCTTATTCGAAGAGACGAACTTCTTGAGTAACTTGATGATTGTTTTGTGAATGCTTCCACCAAACCATTAGCGGGGGATAATAGGCAGTTGAAACCATATTCTGAATTCGGTATTTATCGCAGACCGATAGAATACCTGGCTTATGAATTGGGGACCGTTATCATGGATGATCCGCCTAGGGATACCAAATCGATGGATGTCATGGTGTTTGATGAAATTAACCACGTTAGAAATTTTGACTTCAACCAGTGGTATGGCTTCTGCCCACTTTGAAAAGTAATCGGTATTGTCAGAATAAACTGGTGACCTCTTGTCGAAGAGGGGCTGATTGGCCCTACGACATCGTTTTCCCCATGCTTCAAATGGCCATGAAGCAACAGTTGGGTTTAGCAACTCCGGAGGCTGGTGTATGAAGTCTGCATGGATTGGCATGTTTTGAATGTTCGTGCATATTGGATGGCATCGGCTATCATAGTTGGCCAATAATATCCAAGCCTATGCAATCTGTCTTTAAGTTTTGGACCTGACTGATGAGCTCTGCAAATGCCGGCGTGTGCTTCTTTAAGCAGTTCCTGCGCTTCTGAGTTAGAAAGGCAACGGAGGAGGACACCGTCATATGACCGACGGTAAAGTGTCTTCAGAGTTGGGTCATAGTAGAAACGGAGAGACCTTCGTCTGATAGATGCTGCTTCTTTAGGATCGTCTGGCAGCAGACCATGTAAGGCATAGTCGATGAAAGGAAATCGCCAATCTCTCGGCTCAAGATCCGTCGAGATATTATAGACCTCTCTGGTTCTAAACATATGTTTAGAGCAGACAAGGTGTCTGTAAGTTCACCTAGAGGGGGGTGAATAGGTGATGGCTAATCTAATGGTCACTTAATGCCTAATAATACGGAAGCTAAAAATAATTATGACCTAATTAAATCTTTTACACTAAACACACGTATAACCAAAGAGTGTTGCCGAATTCCCGTAAAGGGCTCTGGACAAACTCCTCTAGATTCCCCTTGAATGGGTTGAGGTGCCGCGTTGGCTCTCTTGGTTGAATACAAGTGTTAGAAACAATCCCAAGCAAGTATGTATAACTATGAAGCACAATGTATATCAAGCATGTAAAGATAAGACAAGTAATAGCATGCAAGATATAAAAGAGACAAAGAGAGAGAGAGTGAGCAATCGCAAACACAAGGATATGTTTCGAGGTTCGAGCACACTTGCTCTACATCCCCGCCTTCGGCACACGAAGGATTTCCACTATGCAAGATCCCAATGGATCTCTCCCCGGTGCCGCAACACCTACAAGCCCTCGGACTCCCTAGTCCCGTACACACGCAAGCTCACTAGCTCGCCGAGGCCGCACCTCAAACCACCGAGTTCACACAAGAACTCTAAACCACCACGAGCACACTTGCCCGTCTCCTCAAAGTACAAAGATGAAATCTTGGTGATCTAAAATACTTTGATCACCAATGAAAGCTCTCACTACAACACTCCTAAGGATTGAATAATCTATGGATGCTCAAGTGTTTGTGTGAGAAAAATAAGGAAAGAATCTTTGGTGAAAAACTCAAGAAAATCTCTTTTACACTCTTGATAAACTCTCCTTTTAATTGGAAGTATTGGCTCTAATTTTGTGGAGAAAAACCTCTGGAATGAATGGAAAAAACTGGCTCTAAGAGTCTCCAAAATCTTGGCTCAAAACAATGACCAAACCCCCAAATTTATAGACCAGAAAAATATAGCCGTTGGGGTCTGTCAGGCCTGCCGGTCGACCCGTGCGGTCGACCGCCAACGGTCAGAAATCCGACCGTTGGAGCCACGGTTGACCGCCCGGGTCGACCGAGCAACTGGAGCAGAGAGTCGAACTCTCTCGGTCGGTCGACCCGTACGGTCGGCCGAACTTTCCAGAGAGCAGAGCTCTCTGGACGGTCGACCCGTACGGTCGGCCGTCCTCCAGTGCACAAAGGCGTGCACGTCTGTGCACGTCGGTCGACCCAGCCGGTCGATCGACTTCAGACCAAGTCGACTATACAGTCGACTTGCTGAAGCCTGAAAACTGTTTTTTGGGATTAAAAAGTTAGTCTTTTTGGCTCAAATAAAATCCCATAAAATACTTAAAAATCTACAAAAATAGTTTAACCAATATACTTTGATATACAAACATGCTTGCACAAAATCAAGGCATGTATAAAAGATTGGACTATTTTGTAACTTGAAAATATTTGGCTCATGATAAAACTGTTTTTTCAAAACAATATTTTTCCAAAACATGTTTTTTCAAATCTTCATCAAATACAAAAACAAGATATACTTTTAAAGCATAGTGTGTATGGATATGATCCACTACACAATCAAGATGAAATATCTATGTTTTTGACATTAAGCTCTAAATAAGGTTTTGGTGAAACATATAACTTTGAATACCAAAAACCAAAACTATGTTTTTCCACAATGAAAGTCTTTCTAAATCTGAAAATTCTTTTATGAAAAGACAATTTAATCAAGAGTGTGTGTGTGATATATACTTGAGCAATCCACCAACTATTCTATCCTTTACATTTTATCTAAAAACAAAAAATCTTATACCTAGACACAAGTCTTAATCTTGAAGTCTTCCCTTGAAGTCTTCTCCTCATCTTGACTTGGTCCAAGCTTGATCCAAAAGCTCCTTGGATCACCCGTGCTAGCTCCAAATCTTGACATTTTATCCTTTGTTGAGCTATGCACCTACTAAGATCTTGATAATGAATCTGTCACTAATTAAACACAAGATCATTAGTAAACATAACTTCATGAGTTGATCATCATCAAAACTAGGGTGATAGGCCTTTGGGCCAACAATCTCCCCTTTTTGATGATGACAAAACTCATGAAGTTATATATGCATGGATTAAAGTAAAGCTTCAAAGAAGCTCCCCCTTAACTCATGCATACCAAATAAATAATAGATATGGCAATGAGGCACATGAATATGTATGCAAGTATGGAGATAAAACATGCAACAAGCATAAATCAAAATCTTTTCTCCTATTTGCAATACAAAATATATATGCATTAACTAACAAGGAAAGACAAATACTTCTCCTCCTTAAGCAATGAAAACATGCATATAAACTCAAATACTTCTCCCCCTTTTTGTCAATCATCAACAAAGGGTTCAAAGTAAAATCAAATCAAACAAATTTTACTCCCCTTTTTTTTTGTCAAAAACAAAGAGATCAAGAAGGGGTGAAATGAGTTCAAATAAGCATTCAAGCACAAATATAAATAGATTTATTTGTGGCCACAATATGTTCAAGTATAAATCCTAGTGTTGATAAAACTAACATTTAAACTAATATTCAAATACATGAAGCATCAAATCTTTTAGATCACAAAAGAATTTATCATATAATTGAAATAAAGTAGGATCATGTGGATAATCTTATAAATTAATAGAAGAATAGATAACTAGTTTAAATTGATTTAAATAACTAGTTAAAGATCCTTCAAATAACATCAAATCATATGTTTTTCATAAACATAACTAGATACACAAAAATTTAAGCACTCATGGTCTATAAAGCTCAAAAATGATTTTAAAAAAAGTGTGAGTGTTAAACAATCATGTAAATAGCATTTTTATGAAAATAGTCAATGAAGCTCAAAAAGATCATAAATCACATTTTTTAACAAAAACACGAAAAATCATTTTTCATCGAAACACTAATCTTCATGGTATATGTATGATTAATCCAATCCTAACAATACACATACATATCCCAAATCTAAAAGAGTCTATAATGATGTTTGCATGAAGGCAAAAGACTCACGGGTATACATGTATATTTATTAGATTTGAATTAAAAATACATATACATGAAGTAAAGCACAAAAATAAGGCAAAACATGTATAAAAGAGAATCATCAAAACTAGTCTATACATATGCATATAGTGGATACAAATGAGCATGAAGTTCAATTATATATGAATCAATTGTAATTCACTATTTGTATATGTATACATGCAAGTTTGACACATTCTACATTTAAACTAGTTCATACCACATGAAGCACAATAAATCATAAAACATGAACATGCTATGAATATTATGAATGAACAAGCATGAACATAAAAAGTAGGAGTTTAGAGATTGTTACCAACTCCAAAGCTCCAAAAAAATGGTGGCCTTTCCACCAAAACTCCTTGATAGCGATGCATCCCAAAAGTATGTCCATCATGTCCAAATGCATCTACTACCAAGGCACCAATCCTCTTACGACTTGTGAGAGCCCTCACCTACATCAAAAGCAAATGGTGAGAGTTTTGGTACCCATATTTTCTTGGGTCCTTTGGGGTTAGTCTTGTAAGGAACCCAAAATCTTTTATTAGCAAAATTAAAATGATCTAGCCTATCATAACAAAATTTTGCTAAATGGCCTTTGCGGCCACAATGTGTACATAAGTACACCTTAGTATGCTTATGTGAGTGTGTATGATCATGGTGTGCAACATAAGCATGATGATGTGCATGAATGGATAGAGTTTGTTTCTTTGAAAACATAGACTCCAATCTGGTATGATTGAATGCACATGTGCTCAAATTAGAGCTCAAACTATCTATTTTATTTTTCAACATATTTATCTCATTAGTGGTGGCATGTAAAGCATGATGAGATATAGAATCACTTTTCTTTTTCTTTGTGAAACAAAATCTTTTTCTTTTTCACAAATTTTTCTTTTCAAAGATTTATTTTCTTGAAAAACATCTTCCTTTTGTTTTTCCACCAAATCAATCTTATTTTTCAAAATAGTGTTTCCTTCACAAAGATTATTTAATTTAGAAAGCAAGGAAACAATCTCATTTTTCAAATCTTTATTCTCCTTTTCTAAGCATGCAATATTATTCCTAAATGAATCATGTTCTATATGCATGCAAGCAATGTTCTTTTCAAATTTTTATTTTCTTTCTTTATCATGTCATATTTTTCAAGCAATAGATGATAAAATGTAGATAACTCATCATATGACATGTCCTCATCATCGGATTTGGTGTTTACCTCAAGGGGGTTATCCCCTTGGACCATGTAGCACTTGTTGGAGGTGTCGCTTCCAACATCCGAATCACTCCCCGCATAGTATGATCATTTTCGCCAAGGGAGAGGATGATGTTCCAAGCTATAAAAGCCGATTCAACATTAGAAACCCTAGAAAGATATTCATCATTTAGGGTACATTTAAGAGCATGAAGGGCTTTTGAGTTAGCCTCAAAATACTTGCTATTATTAACATAAGAATCATTAGTGGTAGCAAGATATACATGAATGCCTAAGGCCTTGAGGTACAATGACATCTTAACCTTCCAAATTTGGATGTTAAGAATGTCAAAGGTGGGTGGTGACATGAAGTCCATGGTGTGTGCACAAAATATTATGATTAGCCTAAAATGAGGATCTTTAACTCTAGGTTGTTAGACCTAATATCAAGAGCACTAGCTCTGATACCAATTGTAAGTTCACCTAGAGGGGGGTGAATAGGTGATGGCTAATCTAATAGTCACTTAATGCCTAATAATACGGAAGCTAAAAACAATTATGACCTAATTAAATCTTTACACTAAACACCACGTATAACCAAAGAGTGTTGCCGAATTCCCCGTGAAGGGCTCTGGACAAACTCCTCTAGATTCCCCTTGAATGGGTTGAGGTGCCGCGTTGGCTCTCTTGGTTGAATACAAGTGTTAGGAACAATCCCAAGCAAGTATGTATAACTATGAAGCACAATGTATATCAAGCATGTAAAGATAAGACAAGTAATAGCATGCAAGATATAAAAGAGACAAAGAGAGAGAGAGTGAGCAATCGCAAACACAAGGGTATGTTTCGAGGTTCGAGCACACTTGCTCTACATCCCCGCCTTCGACACACGAAGGATTTCCATTATGCAAGATGTTGGCCCAAAGGCCTTCCACTCTAGTTTGATGATGATTAACTCATGTAGTTATGTGTACTAATAATCTTGTGATTTTAGTTTCAGATCATTAATCAAGTTATTAGTAGGTGATTAGCTTCAACAAGATGATTTGGAAGCTACGTTATTAGTAGGTGATTAGCTTCAACAAGATGATTTGGAAGCTACTCACATGTTGATTTAAGAGCCCGAGTGTCAAAGATCATATATAGCACTTGCTCGGTGGATCAAAGAGTTTTGGATCGAGTCGGCTTGGAGATTGCGCTCTACAAGAAGACTTAGGTATCCTAGTTTAGTTTTGTGTTTAGATCCTAATTGTAAAGATTAGAATAGTATGATAAGCTCAAGTTCACAACACACACGTATCATGCTTTGGTTTTCGGTTTTTGGTTTAACCGATCTTGGTTTGCATGAATAGATATTATATCAAAACAAGTTTACATGGTTTAATGTATATTAGATTTGTTCTATATACATGCATATTTCAACTCTTAGACAAACTTACTTTGATATACCTATTTCATGAGTTTTAGGTTTTGTGTTTTAACAATACTTAATTTGGAATTCTGGACAAAAACTATGATATGTATATGTTTCATGTATATTGGATTTCTATCCATATGCATCATGTTTCAAAATGTTTAAATATCATGTTTTTGTATTTGGATGAGTTTTAGACAAAATGTATTTTCTATTCAAAAATCCAAGTTTTAGAAAATACAGTTTTGGTTTTTGGTAAAAATGATAAGACACAAAAATAGCTCATATTGATTGATATTTAAGCTAAACTTTTTACCACATGTTTATATATCAATGCAAAATGATAAAACTATTTTTGGTGATTTTTAGAAATGATAAAAGAATTTTTAAATATGTTTCTAACCCATTTTTCAGGTCCAGGACTCAACCAGTCGACTAAACTAGGTTATTAGTCGACTTGGCTGAAGTCCGGTCGACCGGGCCGGTCGACCGGGCGTGCACAGATCTGTGCACGTCTGAGTCCCTGAGACGGTCGACCGGGCCGGTCGACCGACTGAGAACAGTTTGCTCTCTGTTTGGTTGGGTCGACCGGGCGGTCGACCGCTAGCGCCAACGGGTCAAAAATTGACCGTTGGGCGGTCGACCGTCAGGGTAATTCTGGCAAAAATTACAGCCAACGGCTAGTTTCCAGATTTGCCTATAAATACCCCATTTGTAAGAGTTTTTCTCTAAGATTTTTTGTGCGAATTTTTCCATACTCTCTGGTGTTTTTGCTGCATTCAAAAGAAGTTTTTGGACTTGAATTGAACAATCTTTTTGGTGTTTTTGCTAGGTTTGGAAAATCAAAGAAGAGGGTTTTTTGGAAAAGCTTTTGATTGAACTTCACCATCTTGATTTCTATTGTTTTCCCAAGGATTTTTCTTTGTGATTCTGATTTCCATTCCATTGGTTTTCTCCACACTTGAGCTAAAATCTACTATCTTCTCTATAGGATTTTGTGTGGGAAAAAGAGATTGTTTGTGGTTGTTGTTTGAAACCACTAAGTTGTAAACCCAATTCTTGCTTTGTGTCATTTCCCTCATTGTGTTGAGGAGGTTGTGCAACTTAGGTTGTGAGGTGTTTTGTGCAAGCTTGGTGCTAATCCCTCAAGTTGTGAGGTGATTGTTTGTTGGATTGGAGAAGTGCCTCAAGGAGGAGGTTGTGTTTGTCAGAAAGGGAGTTGGGAACTCCTTGTAATTGTGATTGCCCCAAATCCTCGGTGGAGGTTCCCTTTGTGGGAGTCCTTTGTGGACAAGCTAGTGGATTGGAAATCCTTCGTGTGTCGAAGGCGGGGATGTAGAGCTGGGTGCTCGAATCTCGAAACACATCTCGTTGTTTTTGCGCTTGATCCATTGACTCTCTCTCTATCTCTCTCTTTACTTTGTGCCTTGCAATTATTTATATTGTGCATTCATATTTGCGTGGCTTGGTTGTGTGTGCATCATTTGTTGATCACACTTGAGTGTAATTTGCATTAAGTTTTTAAATTCCGCATTAGTTCCTAGATTAGCATTGTCACCTATTCACCCCCCCCTCTAGGTGACTTTTCACAAGATCCCAATGGATCTCTCCCCGGTGCCGCAACACCTACAAGCCCTCGGACTCCCTAGTCCCGTACACACGCAAGCTCACTAGCTCGCCGAGGCCGTACCTCAAACCACCGAGTTCACACAAGAACTCTAAACCACCACGAGCACACTTGCCCGTCTCCTCAAAGTACAAAGATGGAATCTTGGTGATCTAAAACACTTTGATCACCAAGGAAAGCTCTCACTACAACACTCCTAAGGATTGAATAATCAATGGATGCTCAAGTGTTTGTGTGAGAAAAATAAGGAAAGAATCTTTGGTGAAAAACTCAAGAAAATCTCTTTTACACTCTTGATAAACTCTCCTTTTAATTGGAAGTATTGGCTCTAATTTTGTGGAGAAAAACCTCCGGAATGAATGGGAAAAACTGGCTCTAAGAGTCTCCAAAATCTTGGCGCAAAACAATGACCAAACCCCCAAATTTATAGGCCAGAAAAATATAGCCGTTGGGGTCTGTCAGGCCTGCCGGTCGACCCGTGCGGTCGACCGCCAACGGTCAGAAATCCGACCGTTGGAGCCATGGTCGACCGCCCGGGTCGACCGAGCAACTGGAGCAGAGAGTCAAACTCTCTGTCGGTCGACCCGTACGATCGGCCGAACTTTCCAGAGAGCAGAGCTCTCTGGAGCGGTCGACCCGTACGGTCGGCCGTCCTCCAGTGTACAAAGGCGTGCACGTCTGTGCACGTCGGTCGACCCAGCCGGTCGACCGACTTCAGACCAAGTCGACTATACAGTCGACTTGCTGAAGCCTGGAAACTGTTTTTTGGGATTAAAAAGTTAGTCTTTTGGCTCAAATAAAATCCCATAAAATACTTAAAAATCTACAAAAATAGTTTAACCAATATACTTTGATATACAAACATGCTTGCACAAAATCAAGGCATGTTATAAAAGATTGGACTATTTTTGTAACTTGGAAATATTTGGCTCATGATAAAAACTGTTTTTCCAAAACAATATTTTTCCAAAACATGTTTTTCCAAATCTTCATCAAATACATAAACAAGATATACTTTTAAAGCATAGTGTGTATGGATATGATCCACTACACAATCAAGATGAAATATCTATGTTTTTGACATTAAGCTCTAAATGAGGTTTTGGTTGAAACATATAACTTTGAATACCGAAAACCAAAACTATGTTTTTCCAAAATGAAAGTCTTTTCTAAATCTGAAAATTCTTTTATGAAAAGATAATTTAATCAAGAGTGTGTGTGTGATATATACTTGAGCAATCCACCAACTATTCTATCCTTTACATTTTATCTAAAAATAAAAAATCTTATACCTAGACACAAGTCTTGATCTTGAAGTCTTCCCTTGAAGTCTTCTCCTCATCTTGACTTGGTCCAAGCTTGATCCAAAAACTCCTTGGATCACACCATGCTAGCTCTAAATCTTGACATTTTATCCTTTGTTGAGCTATGCACCTACTAAGATCTTGATGACCCAAAGGCCTATCACCCTAGTTTTGATGATGATCAACTCATGAAGTTATGATTACTAATGATCTTGTGTTTAATTAGTGACAGATTCCTTATCAAGATCTTAGTAGGTGCAAAGCTCAACAAAGGATTAAATGTCTAGATTTGGAGTTAGCACGGGGTGATCCAAGGAGCTTTTGGATCAAGCTTGGACCAAGTCAAGAAGATGAGAAGACTTCAAGGGAAGACTTCAAGAGGATGAAGACTTGTGTCTAGGTATAAGAATTTATTTGTTTTAGTTAAAAAAATGTAAAGGATAGATAGTTGGTGGATTTCTCAAGTCATATCACACACACACTCTTGATAGAATTGTTTTCATGATAAAAATTTCATTTCATAAAAGATTTTCTTGTTAAGAAAAGATTTTCATTGTGACAAAATTCTATTTGGTTCTTGGTATTTCAAGT
This sequence comes from Agave tequilana, assembly GCA_038442645.1. Classification (NCBI taxonomy): domain Eukaryota; kingdom Viridiplantae; phylum Streptophyta; class Magnoliopsida; order Asparagales; family Asparagaceae; genus Agave; species Agave tequilana. Next base: position 17,344 of record JAVJIF010015204.1, read on the forward strand.
TTACATATCTTATATCCAAAACCATGTTTAGTGCTTTATGTCAAAAACTAGATATTTCATCTTGATTGTGTAGTGGATCATATCCATACACACTATGCTTTAAAGTATATCTTGTTTTTGTATTTGATGAAAATTTGGAAAAACATGTTGATTTAGAAAAACAGTTTTTATTATGAGCCAATATTTTCAAGTTACAAAAATAGTCAAATCTTTAATAACATGCCTTGATTTTGTGCAAGCATGTTTCTATATTATAAAACTATTTTTTGTAGAATTTCTAAGTATTTATGGGATTTTTTTATTAAGCCAAAAAGACCAATCTTTAAATCCCAAAATTTTCTGGTGCTGGCAGTTCTGATTTTTCAGAACTGATAGTGGCCGGTCGACCGGGTCGGTCGACCGGGTCGGTCGACCGGACGTGCACAGACGTGCACGCCTGTGTGCACTGGAGAACGGTCGACCGGACCGGTCGACCGCTTCAGAGAGCTTTGCTCTCAGGAAATCTCGGTCGACCGGGCCGGTCGACCGACAGAGAGTTTACTCTCTCCTCCAGTTGCTCGGTCGACCGGGTCGGTCGACCGGAGGCTCCAACGGTCGGATTTTGACTGTTGGCGGTCGACCGGCCCGGTCGACCGGCAGTACTGACAAAGCCCAACGGTCAGATTTTTCTGGCCTCTATAAAAGGGGGTTTTGTCATTGTTTGAAGCTAAGATTTTAGGAGAGCTTTTGTCCAGTTATTTCCATTCTTTTAGAAAAGTTTTCTCCACAAAATAGAGTGCCAATATTTCCTATCAAGAGGGATTTTATCAAGAGAATGTTTATTGTGATTTCTTGAGTTTTCCATCAAAGTTCTTTCCTTGATTTCTCACACTACACTTGAGCATCCATAGTTATATCTATCCTATAGGAGTGTTGTAGTGAGAGTTTTGTTAGGTGATCAAGTGTTTAGATCACCAAGATCTTTCTTTGTATTTGAGGAAGCGGGCAAGTGTGCTCGCGGTGTTTTGAGTTCGGGTGCGGACTTGTTGTACGAGGTGCGGCCTCGACGAGCCGGTGGGCTTGTGGTGTGTAAGGGACTAGAGAGTCTGAGGGATTGTAGGTGTTGCGGCACCAAGGAGAGATCCGGTTGGATCGTGCATAGTGGAAATCCTTCGTGTGTCGAAGGCGGGGATGTAGAGCAAGAGTGCTCGAACCTCGAAACAAACCCTTTGTGTTTGCGATTGCTCACTCTATCTCTCTCTCTCTCTCTCTCTCTCTCTCTCTTTGTCTCTTTTATATCTTGCATTCAATTATTGTCTATCTTTATATGCTTGATATACCCTTGTGCTTAATTGTTATATAATTGCTTGGGATTGATTGTCTAACACTAGTATTCAACCAAGAGAGCCAAAGCGGCACCTCAACCCATTCAAGGGGAATCTAGAGGAGTTTGTCCAGAGCCTCGCAAGGGGAATTCGGCAACACTCTTGTGTTATACATAAGTGTTCAATTAAAAGAAGTTTAATTTGGTCAACTTAGTTTTTATTCCGCATTATTTGTTCATAAGTGACCATTAGAATAGCCATCACCTATTCACCCCCCCTCTAGGTGAACTTACAATTGGTATCAGAGCTAGTGCTCTTGATATTGGGTCTAACAACCTAAGAGTTAAAGATCCTCTTTTAGGCTAATCACAAGATTTGTACACACATAATGGACTTCATGTCACCACCCACCTTTGACATTCTTAACATCCAAATTTGGAAGGTTAAGATGTCTTTGTTCCTCAAAGGACTTGGCCTTAGTGTATATCTTGCCACAACTAATAAAGAATATTGCTTAAATGGTAAGAACATTGAGGCTAATGCAAAAGCCCTTCATGCTATTAAGTCAACCCTAAATGATGATTATTTATCTAGGTTTCTAATGTTGATTCGGCTTTTGTAGCTTGGAACATCATCACCTCCCTTGGTGAAAAAGATCTATATTATGCGGGGAGCGATTCGGACGTTGGAAGCGACATCTCCAACGTGTGCTATATGGTCCAAGGGGATAACCCCCTTGAGGTAACTTCCGAATCCGATGATGAGGACATGTCATATGATGAGCTCACTTCATTTTGCCAAACAATTCTTGAGAAATATGACATGATTAAAAAGGATAATAAAAATTTGAAAAAGAAAATTGCTTGCATGCATATAGAACAAGATTCTTTTAAATCTAACATTGCATGTTTAGAAAAGGACAACAACAATTTGAAAAAGAATTTTGATGCCATGATTAATGAAAAAGATTCATTAGAAAATAAAATGGCATGCTTAGAAAAAGAAAACAAAGATTTAAAAAATGAGAATGTTTCCTTGCTTACAAAATTGAATGATTTATGTGAAGGGAACACTATTTTGAAAAATAAGATTGATTTGGTGGAAAAACAAAAAAGAAGTTGTTTTTCAAGAAAATAAATCTTTAAAAAGAAAAATTTGTGAAAAAGAAAAGGAAAATGTTTGTAAAAAGAAAAAGAAAATTGTTCATATATCTCATCATGCTTCTCATGCACACATTGATCAAAATGAGATTAAAAATTTGAAAAATAAAATTGATAATTTGAGCTCTAATTTGAGCTCATGTGCATTCAATCATACTAGATTGGAATCCTTGTTTCAAAAGAAACAAGTTCCTCATACTCATGCACATTCACATCATGCACATGCTTATGATGCATATCATGCTCACACTCCCACTCATAAGTATGCTAAGGTGTACACATGTACACATTGTGGCCGCAAAGGCCATTTAGCAAAATTTTGTTATGAAAGGTTAAATGTTCTTATTTTTGATAAAAATAAAATGCTTGGGTTCCTTACAAGACTAACCCCATAGGACCCAAGAAAATATGGGTACCAAAATCCCCACCTTGTGTATTTGATGTAGGTGAGGAATCTCTCAAAACGTGAGAGATTTGGTGCCTTGATGGTGGGTGCGTTTGAACTAAAATGACACATACTTGGAGCACCGCTATCAAGGAATTTTGGTGGGTCAACCACCATGCTAGGAGCTTTGGAGTTGGTAACGATTTCTAAACTCCTATTTCATTTATGCACATGCTTTTAATTTCATGTAGCATGTTCATATTTTTTTGGGTGCTTCATGTGGCATTTACATGCTTAAATGTAGAATGTGTCAAAACTTGCATTTATACATATATGAATAGTGAACTACAATTGACTCATACATATTTGAACTTCATGCTCATTTGTATCCACTATATGCATGTGTATAGGCTAGTTTTGATGATTCGGTCATTTATACTTGTTATGCCTATCTTTGATTTTACTTCATGTATATGTGTGTTTAATTCAAATCTAATAAATATACATGTATACCCTTGAGTCATTTGCCTTCATGCAATATATATTGGACTCTTTTAGATTTGGGATATGTATGGATATTGTTAGAATTGGATAAATCATACATATACCATGAAGATTAGTATTTTAAATAATAAAAAAAATGATTTTTCATGTTTTTGATTTATATTAAAGATTAAAACATGTGTAAAACAAAATGTAATTTATGATCTTTTTGAGCTTGAATGACTTTTTTCATAAGAATGCTATTTACATGATCTTTTGAACACTCATCTTTATGATACAAAATATTTTGAGCTTTATAGACCATGAGTGATTAAATCTTTATGTATTTAGCAATGCTTTATGAAAAATATATGATTTGTTTTAAGATGAAAAATAAGATTTTCATGAGATTCATGCTTCACTTTCTATTTTCATGAAAATACCATTTACATAACCTTTAAACACTCATCTTTTATGATAAAAGATAATTTTTGAGATTTATGGACTATGAGTGCTTAAACTTGTATGTATTTAGTATAATTCATGAATAACATATGAATTCATGCTTTGAAGGATCTTTAACTAGTTTTTCAAAAATTATTTATAACTAGTTATTTATTCTTCAAATTTGGTAGTGCTTAGACATAACTATTTTTAAAACCTACCAATTTTTGGTTATGAGTATATACATGACTTACAATGTTAATTTTACAATTGGTATATTACTCACATTTTGGTTCCTATATATGTATGCCCTAATTTTCAAATTGGTCTTATCTATTCACATACATACATATGATTTTCATGTGCTTGCTTTACAATTGATTTACATTCTTAAAAGCACAAAAAGTTTATGCTAAGTTAAGTTAACACCTTATATTAACTATGCATAAGCTTATGAAAAATAAAAAGATTTTATTTTAGATCTTTCATTTGGTATCAATATGCTTCAACTTCAAATTTGTTATATGATTACAATTGATATCAATAGGTTTGAAACATTAAAAGATTTTGCAATGATAACTTGATATCACACATCTTCAATTGCTATTTTCTATTGGTATCAAAATTACAAATTATGATTGGTTCAAAATTTGTTTTATTGGGAAAAGTTCAAAATTTTGTTTTGATAAAGAAAAATTAAAAATGTTTTGTTTTGTATTTCCTATATGCAAGGAGAGCTTAACATCTCTCTCACATATAGATTCATGTTGAGTATATTATAAATTGAGGAGCTTAACATCTCTTCCTTATATGACATACGTGTGTAGGGGGAGCTTCACATCTCCTTCTATGCATTACATAGTTGTGTTGTGTGAATTAGGGCTTCACATCCCTCTTTCATGCAATGCACATTATAGGGAAGCTAACTTAACGTCTTCCTCTTTATGAATTTATATAGCATATAAATCTTTATCGATTACTTGTATTACCCCTTCTTGATCTTTTTGTTTTTAACAAAAAGGGGGAGAAAAATTTGTTTTTGATTTGCTTTTACTTTGAACCCTTTGTTGATGATTGACAAAAAGGGGGAGAAGTATTTGTGATATATGCATGATTTCCTTACTTAAGGAGGAGAAGTATTTGTCTTTCTTACTTAAGGTTGTATAAGATTTGTATTTATGCATATATATTTTGGTTTGCAAATAATAGGAGAAAAAGATTTGTTTTTGTGTTATCTCCATTCATTTGCATACATGTCATGTGCTTCATTGTCATATCTTTATCATTTATTTGATATGCATGAGTTAAGGGGGAGCTTCTTTGAAGCTTTACTTTAATCCATGCATATATAACTTTATGAGTTTTGTCATCATCAAAAAGGGGGAGATTGTTGGCCCAAAGGCCTATCACCCTAGTTTTGATGATGATCAACTCATGAAGTTATGATTACTAATGATCTTGTGTTTAATTAGTGACAGATTCCTTATCAAGATCTTAGTAGGTGCAAAGCTCAACAAAGGATTAAATGTCTAGATTTGGAGCTAGCACGGGGTGATCCAAGGAGCTTTTGGATCAAGCTTGGACCAAGTCAAGAAGATGAGAAGACTTCAAGGGAAGACTTCAAGAGGATGAAGACTTGTGTCTAGGTATAAGAATTTTATTTGTTTTAGTTAAAAATGTAAAGGATAGATAGTTGGTGGATTGCTCAAGTCATATCACACACACACTCTTGATAGAATTGTTTTCATGATAAAAATTTCATTTCATAAAAGATTTTCTTGTTAAGAAAAGATTTTCATTGTGACAAAATTCTATTTGGTTCTTGGTATTTCAAGTTTACATATCTTATATCCAAAACCATGTTTAGTGCTTTATGTCAAAAACTAGATATTTCATCTTGATTGTGTAGTGGATCATATCCATACACACTATGCTTTAAAGTATATCTTGTTTTTGTATTTGATGAAAATTTGGAAAAACATGTTGATTTAGAAAAACAATTTTTATTATGAGCCAATATTTTCAAGTTACAAAAATAGTCAAATCTTTAATAACATGCCTTGATTTTGTGCAAGCATGTTTCTATATTATAAAACTATTTTTTGTAGAATTTCTAAGTATTTATGGGATTTTTTTTATTAAGCCAAAAAGACCAATCTTTAAATCCCAAAATTTTCTGGTTCTGGCAGTTCTGATTTTTCAGAACTGACAGTGGCCGGTCGACCGGGTCGGTCGACCGGACGTGCACAGACGTGCACGCCTGTGTGCACTGGAGAACGGTCAACCGGACCGGTCGACCGCTTCAGAGAGCTTTGCTCTCAGGAAATCTCGGTCGACCGGGCCGGTCGACCGACAGAGAGTTTACTCTCTCCTCCAGTTGCTCGGTCGACCGGGTCGGTCGACCGGAGGCTCCAACGGTCGGATTTTGACTGTTGGCGGTCGACCGGCCCGGTCGACCGGCAGTACTGACAGAGCCCAACGGTCAGATTTTTCTGGCCTCTATAAAAGGGGGTTTTGTCATTGTTTGAAGCTAAGATTTTAGGAGAGCTTTTGTCCAGTTATTTCCATTCTTTTAGCAGAGTTTTCTCCACAAAATAGAGTGCCAATATTTCCTATCAAAAGGGATTTTATCAAGAGAATGTTTATTGTGATTTCTTGAGTTTTCCATCAAAGTTCTTTCCTTGATTTCTCACACTACACTTGAGCATCCATAGTTATATCTATCCTATAGGAGTGTTGTAGTGAGAGTTTTGTTAGGTGATCAAGTGTTTAGATCACCAAGATCTTTCTTTGTATTTGAGGAAGCGGGCAAGTGTGCTCGCGGTGTTTTGAGTTCGGGTGCGGACTTGTTGTACGAGGTGCGGCCTCGACGAGCCGGTGGGCTTGTGGTGTGTAAGGGACTAGAGAGTCCGAGGGATTGTAGGTGTTGTGGCACCAAGGAGAGATCCGGTTGGATCGTGCATAGTGGAAATCCTTCGTGTGTCGAAGGCGGGGATGTAGAGCAAGTGTGCTCGAACCTCGAAACAAACCCTTTGTGTTTGCGATTGCTCACTCTATCTCTCTCTCTCTCTCTCTCTCTTTGTCTCTTTTATATCTTGCATTCAATTATTGTCTATCTTTATATGCTTGATATACCCTTGTGCTTAATTGTTATATAATTGCTTGGGATTGATTGTCTAACACTAGTATTCAACCAAGAGAGCCAAAGCGGCACCTCAACCCATTCAAGGGGAATCTAGAGGAGTTTGTCCAGAGCCTCGCAAGGGGAATTCGGCAACACTCTTGTGTTATACATAAGTGTTCAATTAAAAGAAGTTTAATTTGGTCAACTTAGTTTTTATTCCGCATTATTTGTTCATAAGTGACCATTAGATTAGCCATCACCTATTCACCCCCCCTCTAGGTGAACTTACACTTGATAATGAATCTGTCACTAATTAAACACAAGATCATTAGTAAACATAACTTCATGAGTTGATCATCATCAAAACTAGGGTGATAGGCCTTTGGGCCAACAGTGTCGAGTCGCCACTGTGAGGTGATACTCGGTGTCGACTGGCAAGGCTAACGTTGTTGCTAACGTGGCAAGAGCATCTGCCTTAGTATTCTGAGATCGAGATACGTGCCCGATGAAAAAGCCATCAAACAGATTAGCCAATTCGATGACTGTGTGATAATAAGGCGCCAAATCTTCGTGACGGACCTCATATTCGCCTTTAATCTGATTGATAATCAGTTTTGAATCGCCGTAAGCTTCAAGGTAGCGTACCCCCATTCCATGGCCGAGCTGAAGGCCAATAAGTAGAGCATTATATTCTGCTACATTATTGGAGCATGATTCCGTCAGAGAGAATGCTCTAGGAAGGACGTGATTTTGTGGGGAGATGAACACAACCCCCACGTCGGTGATGATCCTGCCTTTAGGACCTATTCGTAATGCTCCATCGAAGAACATCTGCCAAACTTCATCCTCTGAAGTTACATTGGACTGAAGACTTCATCCGGAATATCTTCGTGAAGTTTTGAGTTTTCCGGAACTAGATGAGCGGCCAAGAACTCTGCAAGGGCCTGGCCTTTAACCGCCTTTTGAGGGATAAAGATCATGTCGTATTAAGACAAAAGAAGTGCCCATTTAGCCAATCTTGAATTCAATGATCCTGGCTTCGTCATAAGAAGACGCAAAGGATTCACTCTGGAGATCACATGTATGGTTTGGCCAACCAAATAATGTCGTGTCCTCTGAACAGCAAAGACAAGAGCTAAGCACTCCTTCTCGATAGGATTATAGCGAGATTCCTCCCCTATCAGAGTCCTGCTTAGATAATAAATGGCCTGTTCGTGACCATTGTTGTCTTTTTGAGCAAGGAGGGCGCCAAGAGAATGGTCCATAGCTTTCACATAAAACAAGAATGGTTTCCCTGATGTGGGAGCCACTAAGACTGGCGGTTTTGTGAGATATCTTTTGATGTCTTCATAAGCTTCCTGACAAGCTTGATCCCATACGAAGAAAGCACCCTTTTTCATGAGTCGGGTGAACGGTTGACAGCGGCCTGAGAGATTTGCGATGAGTCTTCTAATATAAGCCAGTCTACCCTGCAAGCCTCTAAGCTCTTTGAGATTCCTCGGTAGCTGCATGTTCTGAATGGCTTTGACTTTGTCTGGGTCAAGATGAATCCCCTTTGGTGTAACAATAAATCCAAGGAACTTGCCACTTGAAACTCCCAAGAAGGATTTTATCGGATTCATTTTTAGTTGATGAGCCCGCATTATGTCGAATATCGTTCTCAAGTCACGAAGATGGTCATTCTTATTGCGGCTTTTGACAGCAATGTCGTCGACATAGCATTCTACCATTTTTCGGAAATGATCGCGGAAGATTGTACTCATTGCCCGCTGATAGTTGCTCCGGCGTTCTTCAGTTCGAAGGGCATCACAGTGTAGCAGTATACCCCCAATGGTGTTCGGAACAAAGTATGCTTCTCGTCGTCAGGATACATCTTAATTTGGTTGTACCCTGAAAAGCCTTCCATTAAAGACATTCTTTCGAATCCACAGGTATTGTCAATCATAACATCGGTGATGGGCAGTGGGAATTCGTCTTTAGGATAGGCTGTATTGAGATCACGGTAGTCGATGCAGATCCGTATTTTTCCATTCTTCTTGAGGACTGGAACGATATTAGCAACCCAATCTGGATGTTGTTCCTCCCGTATGAAGCCACATGCAATGAGCTTATGAATTTTGACTTCAATAGCCTCCATAATGTTCGGGCGGAACCGACGTTGTTGCTGCTTGACTGGCTTGGCGTCGGGTCTGATATTCAGACGATGCATGGCTACCTGTGGATCAAGTCCGGGCATGTCTTCGTAGTTCCATACGAAGACGTCTATATACTCCTTTACGATTATTATTGATTCTTCCTTTTCTGTAAGTCCGGGCATGTCTTCGTAGTTCCATGTCTTCGTAGTTCCATGAGAGGACTTGTGAGTCAATTCAGTTCCAGTGAGAATTTGTAATGGTTGACGATCTAGTGAGATCGTTCATAATGAAAATCCTTCATAGTGTTGAAGGCGGAGACGTAGAGTAGTGGCTCAAACCTCAAAATATATCATTGTGTTTGCGATTACTTACTCTTTCTCTCTCACTTTACTCTCTCTTTACTTACTTGCACACTTATACTGTTTACTTATTTGCAAATATTTCTTGTGTTGTGATTGGTATTTGCTAGGTTACTAGCAAATTAATTTTTATTTCGCATTATTTGTCATTTAGTATAGCCATCACATATTCACCCCCCTCTAGGTGATTTACAGTTAATGTAAACTGATGATGAGATCAAGGTGTTATGTTTACAATGGGTCTCGTACATACCTGGGACCACGGACCAAGATGTTCCGATGCTGACCCGGAACCTACCACTAGGCAAACAGGAAGGTAGGTCATATTGTATGCCCTTTTAGGAATGTAACAAGAATAGGGAATCAGCGCTTCTCTCAGACGCCTGGAGGCCCTCAGGTTGGTCTGGTAGTTGGAGTTGCATAAGGTTCACCATTTAAAGTCCATTAGTTTTCCCTTACCCGATGTAACTTGGCCTTTTATAGTTTGTTATTATGCAATTATCATATTACGGGATAGTCGGAGCAGGACAGGTTCAGGAGTTGCATGAGTACATAAGTACTAGAAATACAGGTCACTGTATGTAATACAGGATAACAGGCCACTGTATATAATACAGGATATCAGGACAGGAGTCTCAAAATATGATAATCACAAGACAAGTAGTAAAGTGGCAGGTGGCAGGTGATAAGTGATCTCAAACAGGTGATAGCATGCAGGAGCCAAGTGGCAAGTAATAGCTTGTCAAGTGGTAAGTATAGAAGATATCACTATACAGGAAAATAGTATCGATACAAGAGATCAGTACACATACAGAAAAATGGTATCGATACAGGAGATCAGTGTGAACACAAGAAAACAGTACAATACAGGGGATCGGTATGAATATCAAAAACAACACAGTTTTGGAAAATAGAATAAATACATGATTCAAACTCTTCACAACCATCAAGGAAAGAATGATGGTTGGATTAACAATTAGACAAGTAGACATGCAAGCAATCGTACATCTAAGCGAAGCTAACGTACAACACTAAACGCCATCACGTTTGGCGTAGTTACCACTCGCGGCACGGCTAAACGCATATGATGAAGCAATCGTATAAACGTTATTCTACCGCGTGTGGCGAAGCCGCGCTAAACGCATAATAATGTTAAAGCAGATTTTAAAATTTTGATTCTATTTGTAAATAAAAAATCTTAAAATCGACCAGCGATACCGGTCGACACTGATTTTGAAGATTTTGTAATTTAATTTGAAAAATTTTCAAAAAATCATAGAAAATCTAAAATATTTGAAAACGATGTTTAAAACTGAAATTGATCAAACCTAACTACTGAAAAGACTAAATCAAGAAATATAATAGGATCGGGTCCCGGTTCAGACTAGAGTTGACTCCGAGTTCACGAATCCGGATCTAATGTGAAACAATCATATAAATAATCATAAAACAAAAACAAATAAGAAAAGTAAATCGAAAAATATGATCAAAAAATCCGAATACATATTTAAGTGCGTATTCTGGGAATGGGGTGTTATAGTGTGATAGTCCAAACCATCATAGAGAATTTGGCACTGACGCCACTTCTCTAAACCGTGATGAGGGCATTGGGTTAGGAGATCTTTGAATCGCTCAAAGTATCTCCAAAATGGTTCATTCTGTTCTTGCTTAAACTGCATGATATTTTTCTGATGAGAGCGGTCTTGTGGATCGGGTAAAATTTCTTCAAAAAAATTTTGACGAAATCGTCCCACGTGGTGACAGAGTCTACAGTTAAGCTGTACAATCATTTTTTAGTTAGATCCTTTAGGGAAAAAGGGATGAAATATAACCTTACGGTATCGTCTCCTAGCTGTGGGATTAGTATCATGAAGCATACTTCTTCAAATTCTCTAACGAGAAAGTATGCTAATTGGGGGAAAACCGTGCACGAAAAGTGTATGTTTTGAAATCAATAGTTAAAAGTGCGTGCTTTGGCTTCCTTGATAATTCCGTTATAGTATAGAGGCTAAAATGAGTCGAATCCATAAGGACGGGAGGCGATAGAAACTTACATGGTATGTTCATGTGTATGTTAAGTTCTTCAATGTTTGAAAGAATGAAAAGAAAAGAAAATAAAGAATGAAAAGAGAAGTACGGTGAAACACAAAGAAGTGGGAAACATAGAAGAATATGTTTTTATGATTGTTTGTATATTTAAAACAAAGTGAAAAGAAAGAAAACTCATGACTACTAACTACTAATGACTCCACCAACATGCTAACCTCTTAGTGATAGTTGCCTCACAGTATCCTTGGCCATCACTAGTCCTTGGTTCAAGAGCTTTTCAAGGCATGACCCATATGTTAACTCATCACATCCAAACTCAACAAAACAAGAGCAAGCTACACTTAAACCATCAAAACTAAACAAGAGTAAGCATGGAGTAAAGTAATGTTAGCTTGTTAGAGAGTTAGGATGTTAGAGTATTAGATCCATCATCATGAGTCATCAATGGCTCTTGCAATAGAGGCTATTAGATTCATATGAATTATCAAGTAAGAAGTTAGACTAGTTAGTAGTTAGTTTCCATGAGAGAAAAGATTAGCTAACCATGTAAAGAGTTAGAGAAGAAGTAAATAAAGATAAAGGAAGAACCTTTCATAGAGTGTCACCCTCCATTATAAGAACTTTCTCTTCTATCCTATGGTCACTCTCTTCCTATTACATGATCTATAAAAATAGAAAATACAAAAGAAGAAGAAGAACAACTAATCTAAACTACCCTAAACTATAACAAGGAGAAGCAACTACCCTAACTCTCTGTATATTCCTGAAGAAGAACCCTAGGGGATATTTATAAACACCAGGAGAAAGGAGGCCAGGGGAAAACCCATGGCCCAAAGTACGGGCACGGCCGCGACCGTATGGTCGCGAAAACGCGGCTATGGCCACGTTTTCGCGGCTCTTCTAGAGTCACGCGTGCGGCGTCTACTGCCGCGCGCTGTCACGTCTGTCTCCTGTCAGCTACAGGTCCCGGTTTCTAGTTTTGGGCTCCTGCTTTTGACGAAACTGCTCTTCAAGGTCAATGGCTATATTATAGGCGTTTAATCACCCATTAAATGATGATTTAGGGTCTTCTTCTTCATCGCACACCATGGACCTAGAAACATGCAAGAGAGGTATTATTAGCAGAATTTAATATTAAAAAATGTGAAGATGTGGTATAAAATATGCAGTTTTAGAGACTAATCACCCCCCCCCCACACACACTTATCTTTTGCTTGTCCTGAACAAAACAAAAAACTAAGAAAATTATTACACCACTTTCGTAGGTGACGCGATTGCACCGAGCATGTACAACAAGCCGTTAAAACGTTAGGTTTCTCCTAGAGGAGGATTTTTATCTCCTGAGGATTTGCAGCGGATTACACCCGCAAAATCCATAACAAAAGAAATCAAATGTCAGTATTTTTGAAAATGCATTTTAAAATAGAGAAAAGTGTTAAAGTATTTTTGCGAAAATATAAGTGATCTAAGGTCATAGGTTAACCAGAAATTATTCTTCCTTAAACTAAGTCGAAATGCAAAATCTTGTTATAAATTAAATGTAAGAATTTAAAATTGAATTGATCCTTTGATCTTTCATAAAATTCTTAGAAAACTATGCACTTTGTGAACAGTGAAGATTTTTTGGATATCGATTCTAACTTTCATGCCATTAATTTGTGTATATTAATTTTTTTGTTTTTATTTTTTTTCTTCCCTTAGTTTTCTTAGGCTTTTTATTTACCCGGGTAGTGAGCCTTTAGCTAGTAACTCTCAAAGCAGATGATCTTAAGGCACCAGATGAGAAAATATCCCTCAAACTTAAGGACTCGAGTCAACAAGGCCACAAAAATAAAGGTGATTATTTATTTTTGTCCACCGTTTTAGGTGTGAATAATCATTCTTCCTGAGGCATAATTACCCAACTTCAATAAATGATTTTTATTATCATCATTTTTTTAATATATATTTTTTATGACATTTTCAGTCTTTATTTCAATCTCAAAAATTGTGTAAGTGTGAAGTGCATAATTCTAAGGAAAAAAATTTAAGATCAAATTATCTTTCCAATCTTACTTTCTTATCCTAAAATTTAAACAAGATCTATTATTTTGATTTGGTTTAAAAATTTTTAATTTTAGGTCTTCCTAATTCCTAAGATAATCTTAATTTTCTTAAAAATAAATCAAAATTATTTTCTTTATGTCAAAAAGTTTTGTATAAAGAAAAGAAAAGAGTTTTTATATAAAAGAAAATTTTAAAAAGTTCCTAAAAAGAAGTATAAAAGAAAGAAAATTTAAAACTAACCTACATTAGTAAACCCCACCCCACACTTATCTCATGCATTGTCCTCAATGCATCGTGAATGTGTATATCATGAAACAAATGGGAAGGGAAGGAAAATTACCTCATGGTGGTGGCTCCGGTGGTGGTCTGATTGGGCCAAGCGTTGTTACCTAATCAAGATACTGTGGTGGCTCAAGGAATTCACCTTTATTGACCTCTTTTTTATCTACATATTTACAATCCCCCATTTTAATAGGATCATGCAAGATCCTATCATGAAAATTATTCTCTTTACATGACCAATCTTGAAAGATCATCACTGAGTCATTCTGGTCTATACCTTGGTCCAAAAGTAGAATGTGGTTTTGTGGAATGGATGATTTGGGCTTTGAAATGAAAAGTTTGGGAACCAATACTAACCCAGGAAAATCAATATTGGGTTCGAGAGTCGGTTTAGGTTCAAGAGTTGAGCCCAAATCAAAGAATTTAACTTCACATTCTATTCCCATCAATGAAGTGTGCCAATCCAAAAGAAGTGGTTCAATCTCAAAATCCATGGATACATGAATTAATGTTGGCTTGGGCGATGGGTTCAACTTGGGTAAGGATGCCGAAATCAACATAGATTCAAAAATTAGAATTGAATCACAAAGTTGTGGGTCAGATTCACATTCATATTCAAGTTCAATTTCATTGAAATGAAAACTTGCCAATTTGTCAATGGGTTGATATTGGTCAAGTTCAAGATTTTGTGATGAAATTGAATCTTCGTCAAAGTCTTCAAGATTTTATGATTTTTTATTTTCATCAATATGATTAGGAGTGGTAGGGAGAGTTTCCTCATTTCTACACATGTTTTCCAAACGACTAAGTCTTGCTTTTATCATATCGAAAGGATTATTTTGGAATTGAATCATGGAGTCCGTACTCTTTTCTAAGTCGGTATGTTCTTATTGTGGGACATAGAAAACTGAGTAAGGATCTTGAATTTGAAAACTTTGATGGGATTTCGAGTCCTCTAAATTTTGAATTCGTCGCTCGAGTTCCTCTAAGGCTTCCATCCTCTTTCCCAGTCAATTGGTTCTTCTAATGGTTGTTCAGGGGAAGGAGTATATGAAGCTGGATAGTTGGTAAGGTGGTTGACTATAATACTCTGGGGAGTTATATCCCCATTGACTCGATGAAGAGTGGTAATGATTATTCCAGTCTTGTTCATAGTATTGGGACTGGGGCACATATCGAGTCGGATGATCCCAATTCGGTACATAAGGTTGGTTCATTTTGTACATAGCCAGGTCGAAATTATCCGAGTCAAATGAGGTTGGGGTGAAATATGGATTCATATTTGAATGGAAAAAATTGTTGTTGTTGAAATCCATATCACAATTTACAAAAAAAAAAAGAAAACAAACAAACAATCAAACAAACAAAGAAAGAAAAAGAAAAAGAAAACAAGCCTATGCTAGAGCTGACTTAGACCTAGATGACTCCTAACTGGTTAGACTGTCCACGGGGGTATATTGTCAGAATCTAACCAAGAGTTAATCGGCCAGGTAGGGGCAAGATCAGTGGCATATGTATGTGTTGTACAAACTAAATTATACATACATAACCAAACATGAACGAGTCCACAAAAGTATATGCATGAAGACAAGTAGCTCAAGGATGTATATGTATAACTATAAGTTTGGACAAAATAGACATTAAGTTAAACATACATATGTACAAAATGGGAATATAAGTCAAAATGTATGAGTCATCAAAACTAGACTATACTAGTACATCTAATGGGTACAAATGAGCATTCAAGTACAAACATATAATAATCTATTTGTGGCTCACTAGTTGTACAAGTATACATCCAAGTTTTAATGAAAACTAACATCTAAACATGTAATCAAAACATGAAGTATAGAAATCAAAACAAAACTCATATGATCATTATGGTAAATGCATATGTGTTAGAACTAGGACATATACATTAGTTAAACTAAAGTGAGAACACAAAATATAAATCCATATAAGCATGGGTGTCTCAAATACTAATTATGTATATCACAAGTCTAATAATCATGACATTTAACATATTAATCATGAAACATCAAAACATGCTAAAAAAATGAATAATAAGAAAGCATGTAAACATAATGAGGAGTAAGAGATCGTTACCAAAACCGATAGGGCACATCTCCATATCTCCAAACCAAGATGGTCCTCCCACCAAAATCTCCCTTGAAAGTGATGCATCCAAATAGTCCTCTTTAAGCTCGGAACGCATCCACCTCAAGGCACCATCACTCTCACGTTAAGTGAGAGCCCACACCTACATCAAATAAAATAGGAGTAGTCTTTGGTACCTATACTCTTTTGGGTCCATGGGGGTTAGCTCCTTTCCTAACCCAAACAAATTTAGTTGCTAAATTTGAATCATGTATACGATCATAACAAAACTTAGCAAGGTGGCCCTTACGTCCACAATGTGTACATGTGTACACATGAGTATACATTGTGTGATGGGTGTGAACGTGCGAAGCATGTGTATGTTGTAATTTGTGTGCATGCATAGGAGGAACTTGTTTCTTTCGAAACATAGTGTAACGCCCCGATCCCACGGATACGGAGACGTCACTGCGACGTGTATACGTAGGTCAGAAAATGCCCCCACGCATACACGCTAAGCAATAAGTACAACAAGGATCAGAGTGCACGACAAAGCGTGATTTCCATACATATGCCAACACAAAAGTACAAGTACTAGTCATCACAAGATATGATAAAATATTACACATTACATGTATCTTTTATCACAACTAAGTCCAAAAGCAAAAGATACGACATAAACACAAAATGCTCACGAGTAGGATGAAGATCCCGTGAGTCAAAAAGAAAGATCTGGCGCAAGGACTGGAGCTAATCAGCCTGCTCGCTAAAGAAAGCTCGATCTTCTGTGGATGGCTCCACTTCGATCCAAGCTTCGGAACCTGAACATACAAATCCAAGGGAGTCAGGACCTCCCGAAAATGAACAGGTTATAGCCAAGTGGCTAAGAGATATGAATAATAAGAACGGAACAGCATAATGAATATAAATCAACAAGTAAAGAAAGCGTAAGGAACTAAGTCAGAAAGGAATGGATGCATAGTTAAAGCCTACTATTATTATTATTACTTGTCTTACTGTGATATCTAGCTATGTGACCCAGCGTCCCAGCGCACATAGATCCATATCCTAGTAATACAAGGTTGTTATTAGAAACAGCGGGGGTATCAACGAACTATGTTTACAGTGGACCCCGTACATGCCCGGGATAACGGTCCAGGATTGTTCCGTTGCTTGGTGACGGAAGCCAGCCGCTAGGCTATTCAGGAGGGACTTATGTATGCCCTTATCATGATAGTACTCAGGAAGAGGGAGCAAGCACTCCCCTCGGTCTCCTGGAGGCCCTCAGGTTAGACCGGAATATAATTGTACAATATACCTAATGCCACTGTAAATACGAACACATATCGATATCCGCATGTTTCCCCCCGACCCAATGTAAGTTGGTTCATTTTATACGAAGGTCAAGTGTATCATGCTTAGTTTTAAGAGATGGCATGATAAGTGGTGATATTCACTATTTAACATGTCATGAAACGAGAATATGTAATAACAAATCATGAAGTAACAAGAGATACATCCATCCAGAAATAAGTCATGTAGTACCAGTTATGAAGCATGAACAAGCATAATATAATACATATGTAACAAGGGAAATATCCAAATTCAGAAAAGAAATCAACTAAGACAAACAGTCAGAATTAGTCGACTAGGTGGAAATATTAGTCGACTAACAGTGGTATCTAGTCGACTAACAGTCTGGATTAGTCGACTAAAACTGGGTTACAGAGAGTTGGAATTCTGTTTCGGGGAAAGTTAGTCGACTAGGGTAGAAGGGTTAGTCGACTAACAGTGAACTCAAGTCGACTAACGGATACTTAAGTCGACTAAGTCTGTGACACAGAGAGTTGGGTTTCTGATTCAAGAAGGGTTAGTCGACTAGGGTAGAATCAGGAGTCGACTAACAGTGATTTCCCGAGAGTTGAGATTTATTTCCAGAAAAGGTTAGTCGACTAATAATCTGGGCAAGTCGACTAAAACTGTGTTTCAGAAACAGGTTAAGGTTCAACTAGAAGGGTTAGTCGACTAATGCCTAGGTCAAGTCGACTAATCTGGGTCTGTAAGTAGCGTACAGAACAGAATTTGCAGGTCGAATTTGAAGGTCAAATGTGTAATTTTGAAGGCACAAGTGAACAAGATGTGGAATACAAGTATACTAGGGAATTCACATGTCTTGGTGAGTAAGAATACTCACTAGGATTGGTTATTTTGGAGCTTTACGAGTTCGGTAGGATCGTTGTCGACGAAAATCACCCAAGTGGTCTCCGACGGCGAAGGAAGCTACGATCCAAGCTCCAAGGTGGTTGCTTGAGGTGGAGATGAAGTCCTTGAGGTGGTTCTTGGAGCTAGGGTTGAGGTTGAGAAGGAGGAGAGATCTCTTGGTGAGGGCTAACACTTAGGTGAAATGAAGAAAAAAGAAAAGAAATGTAAAGAGATTGTTTATATAGGTGTTAGATTTTGTAAAGGAGTTGCAAATAGTGTAATTGAGAGGGGGTTTTGTGCAAATATGGGGAGGGTGAGGTGTCCTTCACTTGGCCACTTGGCCGGCCATGGGGGAGAGAGAGAATGAGTGGGATTTAAAAAGGATTAGGTGAAAGTGAGTGGGATTATGTGGAAAATTGGAATTATTGGAAAATTGGAAAATGGAATTTTGGAAAATACCGGAATCGTCCGAAATTCAAGTATCTCGGAACGACCCGAAAATTTTACTAGAAATCAAGAATAACATTTTAAGACTCATGGTGAAATTCGTTTGAAGAAATAACTTATAGTTTTAAAACTAAAAATCCCGGAATCAGTTATCTACCGACTCCGTTGGAATTTTCATAAATTCATAAAATTCTCAGAAAAAGTATTTAGATAAAAAATATGATTCTAAGAAATAAAGTCTAAAGGACCTCCTAGAAATTCCTAACAGTTTGTGAATTAAAAATCCGAGAATCGATCAGCGGTACTGGTCGACACCGGTTTTGAAAATATTTAATTAAATTCAGGAAAATTCCAGAAAATCATAGAAAATATATAATATTGGAAAATGACTTTTAAAACTGAAATCGGTCAAATACAGGAAGTAAACCGAAAAATACGATCGAAAAACTGAACACACAACTAAGTACGTATTCCGGGAACGGGGTATTACAATCCATCCACCTTACAAAAATTTCGTCCTCGAAATTTCATAAGGTGAAAGGTAACAGCAAAGAAGGATAACAGATAGATAAGGATGATAAGAAAGATAACAGTAGAAAGGAATAGAAGGAAGGAGTTTTACCAAATCAAGAAGTGAAGAGTTGAGGGTAACGCTCACGGACAACATCCTCTCGTTCCCATGTGGCTTCTCCAGGGGCATGTCTGTTCCAAGATACCAACACTAATGGTATGGCTTTATTCTTCAATGTCTTGACACTTCTGTCCAAAATGGCCATCGGTTGCTCTTGGTATGACAAATCCGGCTGTAGTTCCAGTTCGGAGTGATCCAGAATATGACTATCATCCTTCACATACTTCCTCAGCTGAGATACGTGGAATACATTGTGAACTCCGTCCAAAGATGGCGGTAATGCCAATCGATAAGACACATCTCCCACACGGTCTAAAATCTCGAATGGGCCGATATATCTCGGACTAAGTTTTCCACGAGTACCGAACCGGATTACTCCCTTTGTAGGTGATATCTTCAAAAACACATGATCTCCTGCCTGGAATTCCAATGGCCTTCTCAGTGTGTCTGCCCAACTCTTCTGCCGACTCTGCGCTGCCCTGAGGTGATCTCTGATAATCCTGACTTTCTCTGTTGTCTGAATCAGGATCTCCGGCCCCAAAAGTCTCCTCTCACCGACTTCATCCCAACAAATCGGTGACCTACACTTCCTTCCATACAATGCTTCAAATGGTGCCATCTTGATACTTGCCTGATAACCGTTATTATAAGAAAATTCAGCCAAGTGAAGATGGTCTTCCCATGATCCCTGGAATTCAATCATGCAGGCCCGCAACATATCTTCAAGAATCTGGATAGTCCTCTCAGATTGTCCGTCTGTCTGAGGATGATATGATGTACTGAATTTCAGACGAGTCCCTAGACTTTCTTGGAGGCTTTCCCAGAAATGAGATCTGAATCTGGTGTCTCTGTCTGATACAATACTAACTGGAACTCCATGCAGACGAACTATCTCCTTCATGTACTTGTCCGCCAGAACCTCTGTCGTCTAACCCACCCTGAATGGTATGAAGTGAGCTGATTTGGTGAGGCGATCAATGATTACCCACACAGCATTATTACCCTTAGGACTGCGAGGCAATGCCGTGACAAAATCCATGGTGATGTGCTCCCACTTCCACTCAGGAATCGGTAAAGGTTGCAGAAGTCCAGCTGATCTCTGATGCTCTATCTTTATCTGCTGGCACACCAAGCACTTGGCTACAAACTAGGCTATCTCCCTCTTCATAGCATTCCACCAAAACTGCCTCTTCAAGTCCTGATACATCTTGTTTCCCCCTGGGTGTATGGAATATGCTGAACTGTGTGCTTCGGCCAAAATCTTCTGCCGAACTTCTCCTTGGGGAACACAAAGCCTGCTACCAAAATATAAGGCACCATCCGGATGAATACTGATATCAGTCCTCAATCCAGCCTCTACCTGAGCTCGGAATTTCTGCAATCTGGGATCTTCCTTTTGAGCTTCCTTGATCTCATCTATCAATGTTGACTGAATCTGCAAAGTCATGAACTGTCCTGCCTTATCACCTCCTTGTACCAACATCAAGTCCAATCTGATGATGTCTTGAATCAACTCCTTCTGCTGAGTAAGCTGGACAAGCATTCTATTCTCTGGCATCCTGCTCAGTGCATCCGGTACTGTATTGACCTTGCCTGGATGGTATTGCAAGTCAATATCATAGTCCGCCATCAGCTCCAGCCACCGTCTCTGCCTCATGTTCAACTCTTTCTGTGAGAAGATATACTTGAGACTCTTATGATCCGTATATATCAACACTTTATCTCCCAGAAGATAATGCCTCCAGATCTTCAAAGCAAATATAACAGCTGCTAGCTCCAAGTCATGAGTCGGGTAGTTCCGCTCATGAGGCTTCAGTTGCCTGGATGCATAAGCTATAACATGATCATGTTGCATAAGTACACACCCCAGGCCTTTTCCGGATGCATCACTGAATATTACCATCCCTCCTCTACCTGAGGGAGTCCTCAAGATTGGAGCTGAAATGAGTCTCTGCTTCAACTGCTCAAATGCCATAGCACATTCTTCTGTCCATATGTACCTTTCTCCTTTCCGGGTGAGCTTGGTCAACGGGGCTGCAATCCTAGAGAAGTCTTGGACAAAGCGTCTGTAATATCCGGCTAGTCCAAGAAAACTCTTAATCTCAGTCACCGTCTCCGGAATTGGCCAATCCTTCACTGCTTGGACTTTGCTGGGATCCACTGAAATTCCTTCTGCTGAAACTATGTGTCCAAGGAAGGCTATACTGTCCAACCAAAAATCACACTTGCTCCTCCTAGCATGAAGCTGCTCCTGCTGAAGAGTCTGCAATACAATCCTCAAGTGTTCTGCATGCTCCTTGTTGTTCCTGGAATAGATCAAGATGTCATCTATGAAAACGACAATGAACTGATCCACGTAGGGCGAGAACACTCGGTTCATCAAATCCATGAAAACTGCGGGGGCATTGGTGACTCCGAAAGGCATAACTAGAAATTCATAGTGGCCATAACGGGTCCTGAATGCCGTCTTCGGAATATCCTCTGACTTCATCCTTAGCTGATGGTAACCCGACTGCAAATCTAATTTAGAGAATACCCGGGCTCCATGAAGCTGATCAAACAAATCATCAATCCTTGGTAAGGGATACTTGTTCTTGATGGTAACCTTGTTCAATTCTCTATAATCAATACAAAGTCTCTTACCACCATCCTTCTTGTTCGCCAATAGCACTGGAGCTCCCCATGGTGAAGCGCTTGGCCGAATCAATCCCTTGTCTGAGTACTCCTGCAGTTGCTTCTTCAGAATCTCTAACTCCGTCGGTGCCATCCTGTACGGAGCCCTAGATATAGGAGCTGTTCCAGGCACAGTATCAATTGAGAACTCAATCACCCTTTCAGGTGGTAGCCCTGAGATCTCAGCAAAGACTCCTGGAAATTCATCCCACACCGGTACTCCCTTCTGAACCTCCGAAGTAGTCAACCGAGTCTTTCCCTAGGTAGACTTCACCTCTCCACTAAATTGAAATTCCGGTTGACGGGGGATCCTGAAAATAATCTTCTTCTCCCTACAGTCAATAACTGCATAGTACTGACTGAGCCAGGTCATGCCTAAGATTACGTCGTACCCTTTGGTGTCTAGTACGAGCATATCTATGGCCAAGGTCTTATCACAAAGTTCTACTGGACAGTCAGCACAAACTCTAGAAGACATGACTACTCCATTCCCAGTACTAATCTCCCATTTGTGGTCTAACACTTTAACAGGTATAGAATGCAATGCCACAAAATGATCTGAGATAAAACAATGTGAAGCACCGGAATCGAAGAGGGCTAAAACAGGTTTAGAATGCACCCTGATATTACCTGTTATCACCTCCTCAGAAGTCTCAGCTTCTACTTCTGTCAAGTTGTAGGCTTGACCCCTTCCACGCCCTGCAGCAGTCCTAGCTCCCCTCTGGACCGGGCGAATAGCTTGCTGTGGAGGAGGGGGAGGAACTCTCCCGATCATCGGTCCCTGATTCCTCTGCCCCGGTGGCCCTGGAAGTGCTCTCTGACCGTTCGGTCCCTGAAGTGCTGGCAAAGCTTGGCCGGCTATCCCCATCCTTCTGTGTGGACAGGCTTCTATGGAATGATCTCGGGAACCACACACCAAACATAATCCATTTGCCCTACGGCAATTCTGTCGAATGTGGCCTGGCTTCTGGCAATAACTGCAGAAGGATAATGGTTGGGCCGTCTGGTAAGGAGCCGGTCTGAATGGTTGCCTCAAAGCCTGAACCTTCGCTGCTCTGTAAGGGCCTCCTCTTCCCATTGGTGCAAATGGCCTCTTCATGGCCTGGTTCCTCATCTGGCTCTCTTGCTTCTTCTCTAGCCCAGGCTCCACCTCTCGAGCTATGGTGAGAACTTCAGAATAAGTCTTCAGCTGCTGGGGCATCAAGAAGACCTGAATATCCATCTGCAAGCCCTGCTGAAATCTGCTAGCCCGCTTCTCCTCATCAGTTACCATGTACGGAGCAAAGCGGCTAAGCCTGAGAAATTCCGCGGCATACTCATCCACGGATCTATTCCCTTGCTGAAGTCTGATGAACTGCTCTTCCATGTCTTTCTGAGCAGTAGCAGGGAAGAATCTGCTGTAGAAACTCTTGGAGAACGTGTCCCAGGTGACAGGCTTCTCCAGTCTGGCCTCCTCCGCTAGCCACCAAGTCCTAGCTATATCTTTTAACTGAATCTTGGCGACCTCAACTTGGTTCTCCTTTGGTACCCTGGCTGCATTCAGCAGATCTGATGTATCCGTCAGCCATTGCTCGGCATCCAGGGGTTTCTCTTCACCCGTGAATATGGCCGGTTGCAGCCGTCTGAAATCTGAAATATTCCCCGGCCTCTGTTCCTTAGGGGCTGCCAACTCCTGCCGAAGAAGTTCGGTCTGTTGCTGCTGGTTCTCCATCATGGTTTGAATGACCCTCAGAATGTCCACATTCTCTCCCGTGGGTCCATTCGATGCTTGTCCGGAATGGTTTCGTCCCGTCCTTCTCTCCATACCGAATTGGGATAAGATAACTGGAATTGGAAAAATGGAAGGAGTTTAGGACACAAGGGAAGGAATCAAGAAGGGATCAAGAAGGACTAGATAACTTTGTACATTATAGTTGGCAAAAGCAAATTACAGTAATTTGCTGCTTAATTGTACTATAGGTGTGAGAGCCTAGGCTCTGATACCAACCTGTAACGCCCCGATCCCACGGATACGGAGACGTCACTGCGACGTGTATACGTAGGTCAGAAAATGCCCCCACGCATACACGCTAAGCAATAAGTACAACAAGGATCAGAGTGCACGACAAAGCGTGATTTCCATACATATGCCAACACAAAAGTACAAGTACTAGTCATCACAAGATATGATAAAATATTACACATTACATGTATCTTTTATCACAACTAAGTCCAAAAGCAAAAGATACGACATAAACACAAAATGCTCACGAGTAGGATGAAGATCCCGTGAGTCAAAAAGAAAGATCTGGCGCAAGGACTGGAGCTAATCAGCCTGCTCGCTAAAGAAAGCTCGATCTTCTGTGGATGGCTCCACTTCGATCCAAGCTTCGGAACCTGAACATACAAATCCAAGGGAGTCAGGACCTCCCGAAAATGAACAGGTTATAGCCAAGTGGCTAAGAGATATGAATAATAAGAACGGAACAGCATAATGAATATAAATCAACAAGTAAAGAAAGCGTAAGGAACTAAGTCAGAAAGGAATGGATGCATAGTTAAAGCCTACTATTATTATTATTACTTGTCTTACTGTGATATCTAGCTATGTGACCCAGCGTCCCAGCGCACATAGATCCATATCCTAGTAATACAAGGTTGTTATTGGAAACAGCGGGGGTATCAACGAACTATGTTTACAGTGGACCCCGTACATACCCGGGATAACGGTCCAGGATTGTTCGTTGCTTGGTGACGGAAGCCAGCCGCTAGGCTATTCAGGAGGGACTTATGTATGCCCTTATCATGATAGTACTCAGGAAGAGGGAGCAAGCACTCCCCTCGGTCTCCTGGAGGCCCTCAGGTTAGACCGGAATATAATTGTACAATATACCTAATGCCACTGTAAACACGAACACATATCGATATCCGCATGTTTCCCCCCGACCCAATGTAAGTTGGTTCATTTTATACGAAGGTCAAGTGTATCATGCTTAGTTTTAAGAGATGGCATGATAAGTGGTGATATTCACTATTTAACATGTCATGAAACGAGAATATGTAATAACAAATCATGAAGTAACAAGAGATACATCCATCCAGAAATAAGTCATGTAGTACCAGTTATGAAGCATGAACAAGCATAATATAATACATATGTAACAAGGGAAATATCCAAATTCAGAAAAGAAATCAACTAAGACAAACAGTCAGAATTAGTCGACTAGGTGGAAATATTAGTCGACTAACAGTGGTATCTAGTCGACTAACAGTCTGGATTAGTCGACTAAAACTGGGTTACAGAGAGTTGGAATTCTGTTTCGGGGAAAGTTAGTCGACTAGGGTAGAAGGGTTAGTCGACTAACAGTGAACTCAAGTCGACTAACGGATACTTAAGTCGACTAAGTCTGTGACACAGAGAGTTGGGTTTCTGATTCAAGAAGGGTTAGTCGACTAGGGTAGAATCAGGAGTCGACTAACAGTGATTTCCCGAGAGTTGAGATTTATTTCCAGAAAAGGTTAGTCGACTAATAATCTGGGCAAGTCGACTAAAACTGTGTTTCAGAAATAGGTTAAGGTTCAACTAGAAGGGTTAGTCGACTAATGCCTAGGTCAAGTCGACTAATCTGGGTCTGTAAGTAGCGTACAGAACAGAATTTGCAGGTCGAATTTGAAGGTCAAATGTGTAATTTTGAAGGCACAAGTGAACAAGATGTGGAATACAAGTATACTAGGGAATTCACATGTCTTGGTGAGTAAGAATACTCACTAGGATTGGTTATTTTGGAGCTTTACGAGTTCGGTAGGATCGTTGTCGACGAAAATCACCCAAGTGGTCTCCGACGGCGAAGGAAGCTACGATCCAAGCTCCAAGGTGGTTGCTTGAGGTGGAGATGAAGTCCTTGAGGTGGTTCTTGGAGCTAGGGTTGAGGTTGAGAAGGAGGAGAGATCTCTTGGTGAGGGCTAACACTTAGGTGAAATGAAGAAAAAAGAAAAGAAATGTAAAGAGATTGTTTATATAGGTGTTAGATTTTGTAAAGGAGTTGCAAATAGTGTAATTGAGAGGGGGTTTTGTGCAAATATGGGGAGGGTGAGGTGTCCTTCACTTGGCCACTTGGCCGGCCATGGGGGAGAGAGAGAATGAGTGGGATTTAAAAAGGATTAGGTGAAAGTGAGTGGGATTATGTGGAAAATTGGAATTATTGGAAAATTGGAAAATGGAATTTTGGAAAATACCGGAATCGTCCGAAATTCAAGTATCTCGGAACGACCCGAAAATTTTACTAGAAATCAAGAATAACATTTTAAGACTCATGGTGAAATTCGTTTGAAGAAATAACTTATAGTTTTAAAACTAAAAATCCCGGAATCAGTTATCTACCGACTCCGTTGGAATTTTCATAAATTCATAAAATTCTCAGAAAAAGTATTTAGATAGAAAATATGATTCTAAGAAATAAAGTCTAAAGGACCTCCTAGAAATTCCTAATAGTTTGTGAATTAAAAATCCGAGAATCGATCAGCGGTACTGGTCGACACCGGTTTTGAAAATATTTAATTAAATTCAGGAAAATTCCAGAAAATCATAGAAAATATATAATATTGGAAAATGACTTTTAAAACTGAAATCGGTCAAATACAAGAAGTAAACCGAAAAATACGATCGAAAAACTGAACACGCAACTAAGTACGTATTCCGGGAACGGGGTATTACACATAGATTCCAAAGTGAGAGTGATTCATAGCAGAATGGCTCAAAGTGGAGCCCAAACAATGAACACTCTTCTTTAACAAGCAAATATCATTTCAATTATAGAAGAGATGCATGTAATAGGTAAGCTAGATGATGAAGCTATACTAGCATGGCAAACATATGTGTCTAAATCCTTTTTCAAAGAAATGTTTTCATTAGACATCAAATCCAAATCCTTTGAAATAGAAATAATTTTGTTTTTCAAAGAATCATTTTCGTTTACAACAAAATTAAGTTTTGAAGATATAACTTCATTTTTCTTCAAAACTTCATTACAATCATTTTTATTTTTCAAAATCCTGTTTTCATTTAGAGTAAGATCAAGTTGGGATTTAAGTGAGTCACGTTCACTTGAAATCTCATCCCTTTCTTGCAAAGCAATCTCAAGTCTAGAAGATAAATTTTTATTTTCTTCTTTTAATCCAAAGCTATCCTTTTTAAAAAGTTTATATTTTGAAATCAAATTTTCACAATTTTTAGCTAGTTCATTATTTAAGGCATGTGCATCCTTACACTCATTACAATAAGAACTAGTACTATCATCTAGTTGAGTATCCGAATGTACCTCAAGGGAGTCATTCCCTTGGACCATGAAGCAACGTTGGTCGGACTCGTCTCGACTAGATTTTCTCTTCTTATTGATAAGCGTTTGTAGCTTGGGAGATGTCAAAATGTTCCACACTGCAAAAGCGGAATCATAATGAGAAAACACATGTAAATATTCTTTACTTAGTGATGCTCTAAGTGCCTTTAGGGCTTGTGCATTGGCCTCTATATGCTTGCTATCACTAAGGTAGAATTCCTTGGTAATGGCAAGGTAAACTTTATATTTTAGGGTTTTTAAATGACAACTCATCATAACCTTCCATATATCAATTCTAGAGACATCAAATATAGGAGGGCTATCCATGACTGCAAACTATATGTGTGCAAATACAAATGCAAATGTAGATTAGCAACCAAGATCACACTCCTAGGTGGTTAAACCTAATATCAGGAGCGTAAGCTCTGATATAAATTGAAAGTACACCTAGAGGAGGGGTGAATATCTAATAATCAATAATGCGGAAATTAAAAACTTAATGCTACACACTTAGTGTAACTAAAGAGTGTAGCCGAATTTTCGGTGAAGAGCTCTGGACTAACTCCTCTGAATTCCTCTGAATAAGAGTTGAGGTGCTATGTAAAACTCTCTTGGTTAAACACAAGTATGGGCACACACAAACAACATAAGCATATATATGATATGACAATATGAATCAATGCACAAAGTATAAGAGAGAGTTAGAGAAAGTGGATCAAACGCGAACACCGAGATATGTTTTGAGATTCGAGCACACAGCTCTACGTCCCCGCCTTCACACAAAAGGATTTTCACTAACTCGTCCACACAGGACTTCCCATACAGGGAACCTCCACTGAGGATTTGGGGCAAATACAATTGGGAGTACACAACTCCTCTCTCCAACAAATACAACCTCTACACTTAGAGGCAAGGCACAAAGCCAAACAAAGATCAACCTCACAAATGAGGGATAGGCATAAAGCCACACAAAGATTAATCTCACAAATGATTGATAGGCACAAAGCCACCACTCTAATAATCACCTCTTCACTAAAAGGGATATCAACACAAATAAAGGAGGGTTTACAACTTGGTGATCTCAAAGACCACAAACCAATTTCTTTTCCCACAAAACAATGATCCTATAGATAGGATAGAAGATAAGCTCAAGTGTGAGAAATAAGGAGTTTGGAAATCAAAATCACAAAGAAAAAATCTTGGGAAAACTTCTAAAATTAAAAATGAAGATAAAAAATAATCCCAAAGACTTTCTTTTTCTTTGAATTTTTCCAACTCTTTAAAACAAATGAAGATAGATCTTTTGGCACTAAAAACTCTTTTGAAAACTTGTATTAAAACACTTGTGAAGGTGAGAAATTTAGCTCTTGAAATTCATTTTAAAAACCAACTCAAATGGGAGTATTTATAACCCCATTTGGAATCTGCCCGTTGGCAGCTGAAAAGGGCATTTTTGCCCTTCTGGTCGACCGGCCGGTCGACCGGTCAACGGTCACATTTTGGACCGTTGAGCCCTCCGGTCGACCGCCCGGTCGACCGTGCCAGATCCAGAGAGCAACTGCTCTCCGGCCGGTCGACCGGGCTAAAGTGAACGGTCGACCGCCCGGTCGGCCGGCTGCACTCGAGAGTGGGCTGACTTCAGTCGGTCAACCGCTCGGTTGACCGGCCAAATCACTTGGCCTTTGTGCACGTCTTGTGCACATCGGTTGACCGGTCCGGTCCACCGACCACTGGTCCGGTCGACCGTCCTGGTCGACCGCCAGAGCCTGGCAGGGCAAATTCAGAATTAAAAACTTGGGTTTTTATCTTTTATAAAATCCTATAAAAAACATAAATTTCACAAAAATTAGTTCAGTATAATACTTTGGAATACAAACATGTGTGATAAAAATTCAAAACATATTTCAAACTATTTGAACCATTTTTGTGACTTGAAAATTTTGCCTTAAACAAAAAACGGTATTTTCCAAAACTTGAATTTTTGAAATGGAAATCCGATTTTTTCAAAACACATGTAAATACAAAAACATAATATTTAAACAACTTTGAAGCATATTGTATATGGATAGAATCCAATATACATGTAAAGAATTATATCTATTTTTTTGATATTAAATCCAAAAATAGGTTTTGTCTAAAAATGAAACTCCAAACTCATGAAGTAGACTTACAAAATAAGTTTTTCTAAGTATGTGAAGCATGTATGTATATAGATCAAATCTAATATATATTAAACCATGTAAACTTATTTTGATTCTATCTATTCATGAAAACTAAGATTGGTTAAACTGAAAACCAAAACCAATCAACATGAAACTTAAAACAAGTGTGTGTGTTGTGAACTTGAGCATATCACACTATCTAATCTTCACAATGGATCTAAACTAAATCTTAACTAAACAAACCAAAGCCTTCTTGTAGTATGCCGTCTCCAAGTTAACTCGATCCAAACGCGATTCCCCGAGCTTGACTCCAACGAGTGCTAGATGTGAACTTTGACGCTCGAGCTCTTGAATCACCATGTGAAAGCTTCAAAACACCTTTGTTGAAGCTAATCACCTACTAATATCTTGGTTAAATATCTGAAACTAAATATCACAAATTATTAGTAAACTATAAGTACATGAGTTAATCATCATCAAAACTAGAGTGGAAGGCCTCTGGGCCAACACATGTAATATAAACAAAACTTAGCAGCAGAGTATAAGAATATACAAGAATTTATCCAACCACACAAAAACAAGTGTGGACTTCTATAATGCTAAAGAATTTGACCTGCATACAAAAAAAATAAAGAAGAAAAGTTAACAAAAATGTGAAATCAAACCGTTTCCATCCCTGGCAACGGCGCCAAAATTTGATCGGGAGAAAACCGCGCACAAAAAGTGTATGTTTTGAAATTAATAGTTAAAAGTGTGTGCTTTGGCTTCCTCAGTACTTCCGTTATAGCATAGAGGCTAAAACGAGTCGAATCTATAAGGACGGGAGGCGATAGAAGCTTATACAGTATGTTCACGCGTATGTTAAAAGTTCTTCAATGTTTGAAAGAATGAAAAGAAAAGAAAATATAGAATGAAAAGAGAAGTATGGTGAAACACAAAGAAGTGGGAAACATAGAAGAATTGTTTTTATGATTTTGTTTGTATATCTAAAACAAAGTGAAAAAGAAAGAAAACTCATGGCTACTAACTACTAATGACTCCATCAACATGCTAACCTCTTAGTGATAGTTGCCTCACATGTATCATTGACCATCACTAGTCCTTGGTTTAAGAACTTTTCAAGGCATGACCCATATGTTAACTCATCACATCCAAACTCAACAAAACAAGAGCAAGCTACACTAAAACTATCAAAACTAAACAAAAGTAAGCATGGAGTAAAGTAATGTTAACTTGTTAGAGAGTTAGGATGTTAGAGTGTTAGATCCATCATCATGAGCCATCAATGGCTCTTGCAAGAGCAAGGCCAAGTAGAGGCTATCAGATTCATGTGAATTATCAAGTAAGAAGTTAGACTAATTAGTGGTTAGTAGTTAGTTGCCATTAGAAAAAGATTAGCTAAACATGTAAAGAGTTAGAGAAGAAGCAAATAGAGATAAAGGAAGAACCTTTCATAGAGTGTCACCCTCCATTACAAGAACTTTCTCTTCTATCTTATGATCACTCTCTTTCCTATTACATGATCTATAAAAATGGAAAATACTAAAGAAGAAGAACAACAACTAAGCTAAACTACCCTAAACTACAACAAGGAGAAGAAAACACCTTAACTCCTGAAGAAGAACCCCAGGGGGTATTTATAGACACCAGGAGAAAGGGGGCCAGGGGGACAACCCCTGGCCCAAAGTACGAACGCCATCGCTCCGTATGGCCGCGAAAACGCGGCCATGGCCGCGTTTCTGTGGCTCGCGTTTCCATGGCTCTTATAGAGCCGCGCGCGCGGCGCTTACTGCCGCGCGCTGTCACATCTGTTCCCTATCGGCTACAAGTCCCGATTTCTGATTTTGGGCCCCTCGTTTTGACGAAACTGCTTTTCAAGGTCAATGGTTATACTATAGGCCTTTAATCAGCCATTAAATTGTGACTTAGGGTCTTCTTTATTGCACACCATGGACCTAGAAACATACAAGAGAGGTATTATTAGCAGAATTTAATATTAAATAAATGTGAAGATATTGTATGAAATATGCAGTTTTAGAGACTAATCATATGTGTCCTCTGATTTCAAATCATGAAATTTTGGAAGAGTGTTAATGTACTGATTTCAACAAGAAATTATTGTTGTTTGCTTCAGGAAGTTTTATACAAGATGGGAGTAAAGTTCTGATCGGGTAAAATCTATCTTGCAATGAGGCCATCACTGGCTCTGGATGTGGTGGTAATGAAGTATTTCAGATTAATCTGGATGTGACTGGATCTCTTAACCACTCTGGTATGCAACACACCATAAACGTGCAATCAACTAAATAATTGAAAAGAATAAACAACAAACAAAAAAAGAAAAACAACCACCAAGCCTAGTCTAAGGTACGTGGACCTAGACGACTTTTAATTGATCGATTACCCAGGGGAGGTTGTTGCAGGAACCCGACTACCAGCTAATCAGTCAAATAGAGGCAAAACTTAGTGGGAGGTATCTGGGCGTGAGCCTCGGGCCTTAATTACGACAAACCACTGAGTTTTTTAAGGCTTTACCTCTTAATCCCTGCTCCTTAGACACCAATTTTGCAGGAATATGATTTTTACACAATTTTCACCCTTGGTCAATCTCCTATTGAGTCCGAGATGTCCCTAGGGCCAACGTTTATTATATTTTAGTTAGGCTTGGGATTGTAAGTGAACTAGGAGATGTTTTAGGATTAAGGGTAATGACTTTCCCACCTTTTCTTTTTTATTAGAATTTGCCTTTAAAGTCAATTTTTGTGCAAGTATGCAATATATTCACATTAAGATAATACTCAAAATGATAAATCACTCAAAAATGTTAGTCTTATTCTAAATGAGATACACATGTACATTTCTCCAACATTCTTCAATAGAAATTCAAATGAATCAAAATAGACACGTGCTCTAAATGCAAAAGGTCTAATCTGGTTTTTAATCTTACAACAAATGAGTTCTTATTGAGTTATTAACAATATATAGGTGAGGCATACAAGAAAACTAACAATTGCAGAAAGTAAATTAAGCAATTTTAACAATCCTGCAAAAAAGAATTGATAGTACTTCATTCAGAAAGCCACATTTGCACGGCTTTTCTGAAGGCAAATGGGCTCTACTTTTTCAAGCAGAGTTTAGGTCCACTGATTTGCTCACTGCAGCAATTAGTTCCTTGATTCCTCCTCCTGCACACAGAAACAGACAAAAAACTTTAGTGTGAATAAGAAAACTGTTATCCTTCCCCGACAACGGTGCCAGAATTTGATCGTATGAAAGTGTTGCACAAAAATAGGTAAAAAATGAGTGAATGGTGCTGCAGCTTCCTCGATTCTATCGTAATAACACAGCGGCTATACGGGTCATATACACAAGGAGAGAAAGCGATAGAAGTGTTATGTGCGGTTTTGTTGTTCATTTTAAAGCTTTTTCTTGTTTCAAGAATGAATAAAGACAAACGAGAAAAGTTGTAAAAGTGGTTTGAAATGGTTTGATTGTTGGAAAAGTGATTTGTATTTTGAATGGGAAAGGTGCATGACTAACCTTCTACTAAATGCTCCCACTAACCTCTAACTCTTTGATGACATAATCTCATAATGGATCATAGGCAATCACAAACCTTGTGCGCAATAATTTTTCACGTGGTAGATTGAATGAAAGTTCTTCCCATTACCTTGCTTCACACGGCAAGACTTGGAACATTCCCTCCATCAAGATCCAATTAAAGGTGAGCATAGGGAAAGAAACAAGTGCACTATTGGTATTAACACAGATGAATGGGGATTCCTCTATCTTGCAAAAGCAAGTGAAGTTAACATAATCTATAGATCATCGAGAACTTGTAAGTTAAGCATGAAATATGAAAGTGAATGTACTTGTTAGTATATTAGAGTAAAAGACTCATCTTAAGATATCCATAGCTTTTGTTTGCACAAGGCTTTATTGTGATACTTATCGATTCATTCGAGTTGTCGATCAAGTTTTAAAGATTAGTGGGTTAGTAGTTAGTTAGCCATACAATAAAAAAGTTAGTTAGATATGGTAGATGAAAGCAAGAAGAAAGATGAAAAGAAAGTAAACATGGTACACTAGTTGCAAGTAGTAAAAGCAAGTAAAGAACACAAGAAAATAAGAGGAAGAAGAAGATTTATACTTGTATTTGATTGTCACCTTCAAGATACAACTTACACTTTCTCTTTCACTCCAACTTCTGGTCTAAAATAAAAAGTAAGAAAAGAATACAAGAAAAACTAAAGAAAATCTTAGAACAAAGTAGCCTAAACTTCTCAACTCTGGATATATCCCTCTCTGGTAATCAAGAGGGAATTTATAGGCATAAGAGCATGGGCATAAAAAGTCGGAGACGTGGCCTCAAATGCTGGCGCAGTGACGCTAATGCTGCCACTTTTCTGCAGCTCTGACCGCAAAACGAAGCCATTCTAGTACCATTACACTAATGCCAAAGCGTACAGTCTGTCCCTGATATGGCCTACTTTTTGGAGCTATTGTTTCATCATTTTCTTCTTCTAGCAATAACAGATTGGGTTTCAAAGTGTTGGACTTCTTCTTCGCTCTAAAAATTCTTAAATAAGTGAGAGTTTTGGGCTTCTTCTTCACCTCAAGCCATGGACCAAAAAACAAAGAGAAGAACCCATTAATCAACAAAATTTTATTAAAATAAATGTAAAAATATGATGTAAAATATGCAATGTAAATACTAATCCCTCTACTACATCAATCTGCAGAGGATTCGCGTGGGAAAGCAGTGAGTGAGCATCCCGCTGGCGGTGTTGGATTTCAACCCGGCGATGGGGGCCGGCATGATACTTAACTCCGACACAATGTTCACTAGACTGGTGGTCCTCGTGTACAACGCGATAAGGGATGAGTTCAGGCGGCAGGTGAACAAGATAGTGACAATGCTAAGGGGTTTTGATACTTGTTACAATGGGCCAATTCTGGCGCTGACGATCACGTTCGAGTTAGTGGGGATGAACGTGTGTCGGCGGAGAATGTAATGATACATAGCAGCAGTGGGGACATCTCGTGCCTGACAATGGCGGTAGGCAATGCCAAACAATGTGAACTCGATGCTGAATGTGATCACCAACATGCAGCAGCAGAACCACAAGATTCTATTCGATGTGCCCAGTGGGCGCGTAGGCATGGCCTGTGAGCCCTGTACCCGTGCCTGAGCCCTAAAGCGAGAGGCTCACGATTGAGAGTGATGGGGACTCCGCTCTCTTTCTTTTGGAATTTAGCCTGATGAGGGAGGGTTGTTGATTATTGATTAGGACAGTGTTTGTTTTTGTGTTAGTGTATGGGCTACGAAGTACGACTGTTTTTCTTTTTTGTAATGGGTTGTCTGTGTTGTATGCCTGCTGGTTTTGTTTGTTTGTTTATTAGGTTCTCTAATTAATTACTGGTCGTCTCTTCTTAAGTAGTTCTCTAGTGTTAACTTTGTGTGGTGAACAAGCGTTAAGATTCACCATAAGAGCAACAAAAAAGTATTTATGGACTTGTTTTACTTTTACCCATCAGTGTGTGTGTCTGCTATGTTCTGTGCCTTTTGGATTGGTCCACAGATGACTATGTGATTGAGCCCTATAAGTTCAAGAACTGAACTTTGTAACACGATCCGACTCCTCTCGAAAATTGTATTATTGTTCATTTTTTTCTCCTCTTCGGCAATATATATACCTAGAGAGAGATTATATCGTGAATGCCCCGCATAAAAAGAAAAGGGTATATTGGGCATATTTATTTTCTTTAAAAAATTATTATGGATGCCATGCTTAATACAATGAATGGCAATAAAATTACCCCTTTAATAAAGTTAAATATAAAATACCAATTAAAATTTGATATTCAAAAGTATTGATCTTACAAACAAGATCTTTCGATGTAGAAAGTAGAAGTTAGATATTGGGCTTGTTTGGTTGTCATAAGTCGTAAGTCGTAAGTCGCAAACTCTTTTACAGTTGTAAGTGAGTTACCTGCGAGTAAGTTTTACGGTGTTCGATTGGTAAGACAAAATTGTAAGTGAAAAATTGTATTATGCTTTATGATGTTTGATTGTCATAATGTGTTAGACGTAAGTGAAAAAATTAACCACATAATTAACGGTTTGGTGATTTAAAAATATTAAAAAAACCAAAAAAATACTAAAAATAGTAAATATTAAATATATAAAATAACTTTAAATTAAATTAAATTTATTAAAATATATAGGGCATCTCGCTACACCCCCCATATCGAACCGTAATTAAGAAAAAAAACTCAACTTCATAATTTTGTTCGCTTCAACCATCTCCTTTTTGAAGTAAGGATGTGCGCCCACGTGTCAAGCGTTGAAGTGCTCATGAACAATGAAAGACGAAAATACCCCTAAATAATCACTTCAAAAAAAGTGGATCGCTTTGATGCCCTATTTTTGAGGACTGCGACTATGATTGCAGTCCTCATAAAATGATCATGGTATAGAGGACTGCGACTATGATGAGTCTTTATATGCCTGCGATCATGAAAGTAGTCCTCTTTATTTAGACTGCGACCATGATCGCAGTATTCACTAAAATGTCCTATATTTGAGTCTTTATGAGGATAGTGGCTCCTTACAAAATGCCTATTTTTAATTTTTTTTGAGGATTGCGATCATGATCGCAGTTCTCACAAAATGCCCTATTATGAGTGAGTCCTAACAGATGACTGCGATCATAAGTCACAATCCTCATATCAGCATCGCCATCATCAACAGACCCCCTCCGCCCTCTGACATCGAATGATCCCTAATACTTTCTAGATCTAAACAAATAAAACACACTGCGAGCATGAACAAAAATGAGATCTGCAAAAAAGATCGATTCTAAAAAAATTCAAAAGGCTTCACGCCCCCTTCCAACTACCACGACTACCTGACCGCGCAGGCCGACCCGCGAATTACTCTGCATCGGGGTCAAGGTTGAGGGAGAGCAACATCAAGGGCAATGAGAAGGGTAAAATAAGGAAATGAAAATATATAAACAATTAGTGGTTGGGAGAAATTAGTTTATACTGATGTGGATGAGACTGTAGCAATTCAAATTATGATGCTGAGTTTTTTTAAATTATAAAGCAAAGTAGGTGGTCGAAGCGAAATGTTCCAAAATATAATATATTAAATATTAAAAAAATTATAAATTAAAACTAGTAAATATTAAAAATGTTAAAATATATATTAAATATTTAATAATTAAAATTTTAATCTAAAAATCAAAACTATTAAATTTATATTAATTATTACTAATCTATAAATAAAGTAAAAATTAAAACTAATTGGAATATATTATATTAATCTAGTAATAAAAATTGATTAATCTAGTAATAAAAAAGATTCTAATATTACAAATTATTAAATTATTAATAAAAACTTTAATCTAATAATTATATTTAATTTAATAATTAAAATAATTTATCATAACCGAAATGTTCCAAAATATAATATAATAATTATTAAAAAATTAAAAATTAAAAATTAGTAAATACTAAAAATAAATTAAAAAATTAATAATTAAAATTTTAATCTAATAATCAAAACTATTAAATTTATATTAAATATTACTAATCTGTAAATAAAATAAGAATTAAAATTAAGTGGAATATATTATATTAGTTTAGTAATAAAAATTGATTAATCTAGTAACAAAAAATGATTCTAATATTAAAAATTATTAAATTATTAATAAAAACTTTAATCTAATAATTATATTTAATTTAATAATTAAAAAATTTATCATAATCTAAAAAATTAACTAATAATAAAAAGATATTAATCTAATTATAATTAATTGTCAGCAATATAAATTTGCATGACCACAAAATTAACTGGTTGTGTTGAAGTGGGCTGTAAGTGGGATTTGCATGATTATAAAATTAATTGTTTGTATTGTAAGTCGATCGTAAGAGAGATGCAAGCGCATTTTACGATTTACGGTCCAAACAAATACGTAAGTCGTAAGTCACAATTGCCACATGCAGCTAACAGACTTTTACGGCGGAACAAACACACCCAAATTAAAAATCATGGAGTCATTAGATATCACTTTTTTTTTTTAAAATCTAGATCTATTTCACTTTCAAATCTAGGAATTTTTTTTTTTTGAGAAAAATTCGCGGTTAAATGCCAACTTATGCATACACAACTTATTCATGTACGCCTGTCTCACCTTACGAGAGCCAAATCAGTTACCTTTAGAGAGCAAACCAATGACTTTACAAGGGAATAAATCTAAAAATATAATAAAAAAAAATTCTAAATCAGAGAAAGTTTCAAAAAAGTACAAGTGTGCAAATACCGCAAGACCCAGATTCGAACCGCTGCGGATTCCGAGGCAAATTTTGAGTCCTCGTGCCCAGTCCCTACAACGACGCCCCAAAAATTTCGATCCAACACCAAAATCCCAACGCCGCCGTCGCCTCCGCCTCCGCCTCCGCCTCCTCTCTTCTCTGATCCTCTTCCTCTCCGATCTAACGCCAGGTACTCTCTCTCTCGCCATTGATCGATCGATGTTGTTATAGATGTAGGAAGAAAGATTTTTTTTTTTTTTTCAGAGCATAATTTTGCTAGAAATAAATAGATCGAAACTTGAGAATTGCCGGTGACTATATGGATGAAAATTTGGTTGGGGTTTTGTGATGTAGGATCGAGGTCATGGCAGGTCCGGGGAGATCCATGCTCTACTCGCTGCTTCTATTCATCATCATCCTCTCACTCATGGAAATGTATCGAGGGAAATTAGCATCTTCCGAGCTGCTTACCATCGCTGGTGGCTTCCTCAGCGCTCTTCTATTCGTCATGTTGCTGACCGTGAGTAGCACTTGCCCTAATTTGCATTGTTGCATTTGAATTTTGATACCCTTTCAAGTTATTGGTTTTAGGGATTGCAATTTAACTTCCTTGAAAAGATCAAATTTTACATTGTTAAAAAAAATAAAATAAATCAAGGGCACGGTCATCCGACCCAAGAAAGAACAATTAGACGACCCATTTGCCCACCTACTTCATATTCGAGGGAATGCCTATCCTGTTGTATTTTGATGGATGAGAGAAACGAGTTGAGTTCACATTGAACATTGAACTCAGTCAGCGGAGCTAGAGTGTGGATTGAGGTATGAGATTTAGTTCCTCCTTAGTTTCAAATTAGCCTTTACTCCACTTGCTCAACTACTTATCTAGACCATTCTCCGAATTTGCTTGTTTGGGGTTAAGCCTGTTTGGGGTTGAATGCCTGTTCTGTTAGTCATACATTGATACATAAGAGACATGATTCGAGTTCACAGTGACCTCAGTTGGCACAACAAGAGCGTGGATTGAGATATGAGATTGAATTCCTACAGACACACCTTTACTCCACTTGCTCAACTACACTTGTCTAGACTGTTCCCCTAACAATCCTAAGCTTGCATGATTAACTTACATTAAATCAGATTAAATATTACACATTTTTTCACCTTTGGCTGCGGGCCGAGCAGACTTTGATGAGGACATCATGCCGCTCAGGGGCAGATTCGATCGAGTATACTTCAGGAAGCGACGCACTGCAGTTCTTTGGCTTTACATTGGATTTGTTTCAGCTTTATTTATAGTAGATGTTTTAGCTTTATTTGTGTTCTTTTGTGGGCGTTTAGTATCACATCGGTTATTTCCCAGTAGTCCTCTTTTGTAAAGCCTATATAAGGCCCCCTAGACTATTGTATTGGAATTCATTGAATGATTAAAATTTTCTCAAATTATTTAGCTTAATTCTTGAGTTTATCTGCTCTCGAATTTTGGGATGAGAAGCCCGCGTAAGGAGTGGAAACCTAAAATCTTATCCTGTTCTCAAGTTCAAATTTTGGTTACGATTTGAAGGTGATTGCGATCCAGGTTGGTATTACATCAATTTGGTATCAGAGCCAGTTTTTTAATTCCCTTCAAATATTTTTTTCCTCCAAATCTTCTCCAGCAACAAACCCTAGATCTAGATCCTTGATCCATCCACCAAAAAAAAAAGAAGAAAATAAAATCCCTGTACATCTTCCTCGCGCTCCTTCCCCTTCCAGAAATCCAAAAAAAAAAAATCTTCCTGTTCATCTTCCCCACCCACACTGCCTTGTCCGATCACCTCCACAGAGCTCCACCACCAACGCTCCGCCGAAGAGATCAGATCTACGGCGACACCACCATCCCAGTCATAGCAGTGGTCGCCGTCCCCTTCCGCCGTCAATCGCTACAGATCCCACTGGTGAAGTTGTCGCCTTCCTCCCACACCGAAGTGGTCGTCACCAAATATCTCCAACATCATCGTCCTCGTCTTCGTCCTCATCTCTGCCTGACGGCATTGGAGATCGTCAGCGATGATGACGTCGTTGGGCAGAGGAGGAGTTGGCGGCGAGTCGTGGATGGACATCGGCGAGGGCGGGGAAGAAGAGGGGGCGGCGTTGGCGATCTTCGGCGGCGACGGCTTCGTCGAGCGGAGGCAAGGACGGAGATGAGGATGAAGACGATGTGGAGCTATCGAGTTAGAATCTCCCGAACAGACCCTATATAGGTTCAGGTCCGGTCTTAGGGATGATTATCGCCGAGAGCTCATTGCTCGAGGCATCACGACTCTAGAACAGGCATATCAGCTAGTCACCGACTTAGATGAGTCTAGAGGATCCTATTTTAACCCGATCTAACTTCAGGGATAACTCTAAGACCGCCACTACTAGCCAGCCAAGCTTTAGCCGAACTCTTCTTACCCCAAGTAAACCTGTCTCCAATTCCTCTAGCGTCAAACCAGCAGGTCCATCTGGTGTAAGGCTCATCACATCCGAAAGGAGAACGGTTAGTGAACCAGGAAAAGTCAACCTAAAAACCCAATGCTACAGGGGTCAAGGGTATGGTCACCTTGCCAGCCAGTGCCCGAGTCAAACTAAAACCTTCTTTTTAGAAATTCCCATTGAAGATATAGAAGGAGAGGATGATGGAGAAGTGGTTGTGCACCAACAAGATGATGACTCAGACGCCTTTGTCGAAGAGTATGAATTCAATGGGTGCATCAGAACTGTGAAAATGATGAGCCTACCTCCTAGTGTAGCTCGCACCAAATTAAGAGTGGTTAGATGCACTTTAACCCAGCCTGAACCACGCAACGGCTGGAGAAGGACTGCCATATTTCAAACTTACACAAAAATTGACAATAAGAACTGCAAGGTAATAGTGGATAGTGGCAGCTGCATCAACGCTGTTGCGTCAAAGTTGATCACTACTTTGGGGATGAGACCGGTGAAGCATCCAAACCCCTACAAGGTTACATGGATCGACGCTATATCTATAGATGTTCAGGAGAGATGTCAAATTCCCATCCAGTTTGCCACATACACAGATAATGTGTGGTGTGACATACTCCCCATGAATGTTGGTCATATCATTTTGGGTCGACCATGGTTATTTGACTTAGACGTGACCATATATGGATATACCAACCAGTGTTCGTTCGTCCATAACGGAAAAAGGTGAAGATTATGCCAAATCAACCGAAACCGCCAACCCGAGAAAAAGAGGCTGACAAAGGGAAAGACAAAGTGGACGTTATAAATCCTAAAAAAAAGGGTGATAAGGGCAAAGGTAAGATGGAAGTGAATTTGATTAGCTATGATCAAATTGAAAAGAGCTTGCATGAGGGTTCTACTTGTTTTGCGCTCGTGGCTCGAGAGGCTAACCGGAATATCGAGGAGCAGATTCCTGAGCACATTAAACCAATTCTGGAGGAGTTTTCTGAAACCCTCCTACAAGATCTACCAGGTGAGTTGCCCCCTATGCGAGACATTCAACATGCTATTGACTTAGTTCCAGGAGCAACTTTACCGAATCTGCTCCACTATAGAATGAACCCAACTGAGCATGTGGAATTACAACGGCAAGTAGAAGAGTTACTCGACAAGGGGTTCATCAAAGAGAGCTTGAGCCCATGTGCGGTTCCCGCACTTTTGGCGCCAAAGAAGGATGGTACGTGGCGTATGTGTGTGGATAGTCGTGCAATCAATAGAATTACCGTCAAGTACCGTTTCCCCATTCCCCGTCTTGATGATATGCTGGATCTGATGTCAGGTGCCACAATCTTCTCCAAAATTGATCTTAAGAGCGGATACCATCAAATTAGAATCCGACCAGGAGATGAATGGAAAACTGCATTTAAAACTAAAGACGGGTTATATGAATGGTTGGTTATGCCCTTTAGACTGTCCAATGCTCCTAGCACCTTCATGAGAGTGATGACTCAATTGTTTCGATTGTTTATCGGTAAATTCGTAGTGATATATTTTGACGATATACTGATCTACAGTCAAACTCAGGAGCAACATGTGGGGCATCTGAGGCAGGTCCTATGCACACTCCAGACTGAGAAGTTTTATGCCAATCCAAAAAAGTGTGTTTTCGGTATAGACAAGGTTATCTTCCTAGGTTTGTGGTGTCATCCGAGGGGGTTTTTGCGGACCCTGAAAAGGTGAAGGCAATAACCGAATGGCCACAGCCCCGAACGATTAGGGGAGTCCGAAGCTTTCATGGGTTAGCCACTTTCTACCATTGGTTCATAAAGAATTTTAGTGCTATTGTGGCACTTATAACCGATTGTTTAAAGAGCGAGGTGTTCCAGTGGACTCCTGCTGACTCCAAGGCTTTCGCTGAAATTAAGAGAATGATGACAGAAGCTCCCGTAATGCGTCTCCCTGACTTTTCAAAAGCTTTTGAAGTAACTTGTGACGCATCGGGACTGACAATAGGTGGTGTACTGAGTCAGGAAGCCACCTTGTTGCTTATTTCAGCAAAAAACTAAATGATGTCCGACAATGATACTCCACATATGACAAGGAATTTTATGCGGTGATACAGGCTTTGCGCTACTGGAGACATTATCTGTTACTGCAGGAATTTGTGCTGTATTCAGATCATGAAGCGCTAAGGTATCTCAACTCCCATAAGAGACTGAATGCGAGACATAGTAAATGGGTGGAGTTCCTGCAGGATTACACTTTTGTTCTCAAACACAAAGCAGGCATTGAGAATAAGGTCGCTGATGCGCTGAGCCAACGTGTCACGACTTTGGTGACTATGAGCACAGAAGGGATTGGATTCGAGAGGTTAAGAGAGGAGTATGATTCATGTCCCGACTTTGGGAAAATTTATGTCACGTTACGAGACGGCCCTGTTCGTGAGATGTACGGTTTTCTCCTTCAAGACGGTTATCTATTCAGATTCCGTAAGCTATGTATTCCCCGTACGTCCCTCAGGGATTTTCTCTGTTGGGAAGTACATGTTGGAGGTTTGGCGGGACATTTCGGTCAGAACAAGACAATTGAGGCCGTTGAACACCGATTCTACTGGCCGAGTCTGAAAAGAGATGTCTCTAAAATAGTTAGCCAATGTCGCACGTGCCAACTGGCTAAGTAACAAAAGCAGATTGCCGGACCTTACACTCCTCTTTCAGTACCTATTGCCCCTGGCAAGACGTGAGCCTAGACTTCATATTAGGATTGCCAAAAACTCAGAAAAAGCACGACTCTATCCTAGTAGTAGTTGATCGATTCTCGAAAAAGGCTCACTTTATCTCGTGTTCCAAGACCTCAGATGCGTCTCGCGTAGCTGTCTTGTTCTTTGATAATGTCGTCAAGTTGCATGGGATACCTAAAACCGTGGTATCCGATAGGGACGTTAAGTTTGTTAGCTACTTCTGGAAAACACTTTGACACAAAATGGGCACCAAACTGAAATTCTCAACAGCCTTTCATCCACAGACAAATGACCAAACCGAGGTAGTAAACAGAACACTAAGAAATCTCCTTAGGTGTCTAGTTGGAGAAAATTTAAAAACTTGGGATCTCATTTTGCCTATGGCTGAATTTGCATATAATGGATCTGTTAATAGGACTACGGGTCTTAGTCCTTTTGAAATAGTAAACGGTTTTAAACCTAGGCAACCAGTTGACTTAATTCCCATGGCTCATCATCATTCTAGGGTATCAGACTCAGCATCAGCATTTGCATCTCATATCCGTGCATTACATGAGGAGATCAGAGAAAAAATAATGAAAAATAATACTGATTATAAAGTTTTTATAGATCTACATCGCCGATTAAGAACTTTTAATATCAGAGATTATGTGATGGTCCGCATGAGACCCGAGTGGTTTCCACTGGGAACCGTGAAGAAATTACACGCGCGGAGCGCAGGGTTATTCAAGATTCTCAAGAAAATCAATTCAAATGCTTATGTGGTGGATTTTCCACCTGACTTTGGCATCAGTTGCACTTTTAATGTTGAGGACTTGGTTCCATATAAAGGCATCTTTGATACCCCTTCTGACCCATTCGTGGATGAGCCAAGCCAAGACCTTCTTTCTGAGAGCCCCCACTACCTCCACTTCCCCCTAAACTGTCCTATACAATAGAAAATATAGATTCTATCTTGGATGATCAGATTGTCTCTACTAGAGACGGAGGGACGCGACGCTATCTCATTAAGTGGACAGGAAAACCTGATTCAGAAAATTCTTGGATTACCGAGGAAGACCTCCAGCATCTTGATCCTGATCGACTGGAGCGCTATCATAGCCAGCAGCAGTTCTATCTCCCACACTCGACGGAGTCGAGTCCTTTCCACCCGAGGGGAATTGATGAGGACATCATGCCGCTCAGGGGCAGATTCGATCGAGTATATTTCAGGAAGCGACGCACTGCAGTTCTTTGGCTTTAGATTGGATTTGTTTCAGCTTTATTTGTAGTAGATGTTTTAGCTTTATTTGTGTTCTTTTGTCGGCGTTTAGTACCACATCGGTTATTTCCCAGTAGTCCTCTTTTGTAAAAGCCTATATAAGCCCCCCTAGACTATTGTATTGGAATTTATTGAATGATTAAAATTTTCTCAAATTATTTAGCTTAATTCTTGAGTTTATCTGCTCTCGAATTTTGGGGTGAGAAGCCCGCGTAAGGGGTGGAAACCCAAAATCTTATCCTGTTCTCAAGTTCAAATTTTGGTTACGATTTGAAGGTGATTGCGATCTAGGTTGGTATTACATCAGACTTGCTTCTGATTATGCTATACTTTTGAGTGCATATGGTAGGGCCTATCAGACTTGCTTCTGGTATGGCTTTGTCCTCTTGGGTTAGGCATGCTATAGTTTGAAAGTAAGGAAGTGCATATG
Source organism: Agave tequilana (assembly GCA_038442645.1). Classification (NCBI taxonomy): domain Eukaryota; kingdom Viridiplantae; phylum Streptophyta; class Magnoliopsida; order Asparagales; family Asparagaceae; genus Agave; species Agave tequilana. Next base: position 61,843 of record JAVJIF010015204.1, read on the forward strand.
GTAGGGAGAAATAGTGGTGTAGAAGAGATGATATATTAATAATCTATTAATGTAAGGTGGGGACACAAATACAATTGCTCTCTTTGAAAATAACTCCTCCAAAGTAGGAAACAATCACCCATACTTTCACCACCCTCCTAATTAAATAGACCTTGCTCTGGCACCTAACAACTATTGGTACTAACATGATAGGGACCCATAATAGCTCATGGTTGCTATTACAGTAGTAGAAACTTATTGTTACTATGTTAGTAATCTGCAACAACTTATTTGTACTTCCATTAAGAGTGTTTTTGATATGTTACTATGATAGTGGCCCAACTTATCCTGGTTACTTTTGCTAATATCCTCTAACCTTCCAATCTTTAACTTGTCATTTACTACATGAAATCACGAGCCCAAAACAAGTTATCCTTTAACACTCATATGATGACTTATTTTGTCGCTGATCTTCACCTATAGTGGTGAGACATGGAACATCGGTCGTTAAGGAACAAGGATGAAGGTTGATCACAGAGAACCTTGAAGGGTATAGTTCCCCTTATTGGAGTGTAGTGGTTAGTTTCCTACCCCTCCGAGAATCATGACACGTGTCCAACCAGCCTCAATAAGTGAGTGACATGTGACCGCTTTCAAAACCTCTGAATATAAGTCCTCATATAGTTCAAACTCCGAGCAGTACGAGTAGCTAGAGAAAGAGATAAATTGGTTACGAGTATCCCTATCTCTAAAGCCAAATCTCCATTTGAACTTGATAGTTACAGCTCGAGAACGGATCGACCATATCTACAGATGGACACAGACTACCAGATAAAGATAAACACTCGTTCAACCAATTCAAATCAAGATGTTTGGCTCTAACTGCCTATGAGTAAGCGGTTAAATATTTAAGCAGAGCTGGTCTCGCATCCTTATCTAATAGATACTACATGTATAAATAGCATGCCCCTTCCTATGTGAAGGAGATGAATTCAACCCAGAAATCCTATTGCGTGAGATTGGAGCGATAACCATTGTAATCTCCTGAATTATGGTGAAATCTCCTCTATCTCTGTGGTTTTTCCCTCTTTGAGTTTTTCATGTAAATCTTGGTGTTTGCTCTAGCTTGATTTATCTAATTTCTTCATTAATTTCCCACATTTTGGTGCGTGGATAAATTTCCTAGGAATTACCTACTACATTTGGTGCTTTCATTGAGATATTTAAGTCCACAATCTCAAGTTCTCCCCATCCAATACCCTTTCGCGTCCTCAAAAAGGTTTCAAACAATCATGGCGTCCAAGAGCACTAATCACCACGACATCAACATCCCCCCAGCTCTGACCGACTTACGTTTTAAGTTAAACCAAAGGCCCTCCCAAACAACCTCACCCCACGGAGATTTGGAGAGCCACTGCGTTGGTTCCCTATGAAAAGGGATGAGGGGCATCATGCGCCAACACCCAAGAGGACGGGAAACACCCCCCGACAACAACAGAGACCGAGGACGACTCAGCTTCACTCCCTTGAAGTTATCGATTGATCAGATCATTCACATCATCAAGCACTAACCCTGAGTAAGACTCCCCAGGCCAAGCAAGCACGACCGGATCCCCTAGAAACAGGAGAACGCTATTCTTTTCATGGCATTCAGGGACATGTCACCATGAATTGTTGGGGCCTCAGAGGGCACATCGAGGAGCTAGTTCAACGTGGGTACCTCGACGAGTTTGTCCTCGACCTGGAGGAAGACCTGGGGGTCAGAGACACCGCAGATAAGGCTATTGACTAAAGAGCTTACTCATCAGCACCATTTGGGATGGGAGGCCTTCAAGAAGCAATGAAATCTTTTTTTACTTGAAATGATGCCATGTAAAAGTATGTAATATTCAAGGAAAAGACTAATATCCCAATTCTTCATCAAGATGTCTTGTAAAATTTCAATGCCTTCCCTGAGTGCGGCGAGCGAATCAACAGCCTATACAGGTCCTACCCTGATGGCTGCTGCTCGGAGAGTTTCCTGAAAGACGGAGACTTGCCCACGACTACTCGGAGTTCAGCTACATGAGCCTTTGACGGTACTCGAGCGAGTCAACAGCCTATATGGGTTCTACCCTTACGGGTACCCCACGGGGAGTCTCCTCAAAGACGGAGACTTGTCCATGACTGCTCGGAGCTCAGCTTATACAGGTCTTGTCCTGACGGCTACCTAACGAGTCAACAGCCTATACGGGTCCTACCTTGACGGCTACCCCTCGGGGAGTCTTTTGAAAGACGGAGACTTGCCCACGACTACTCGGAGCTCAGCCTACATAGGCCTTGCCTTGACGGTTACCCGAGCGAGTTAACAACTTATACGGGTCCTGTCCTGACGGCTACCCCTCAGGGAGTCTCCTGAAAGACGGAGACTTGCCCACGAAGCCTACACGGGATTTGCTCTGACGGTTACCCGAGCGAGTCAACAACCTATATGGGTCTTCATCCTTACGGCTACTCGTCAGGGAGTCTCTTACAAAATGGAGGCTCGCCCACATTGACTATTCAGAGTCAATTTATAATGGGACTTTCCCTGATGGCCACCCGAGCGAGCCAACATCTTACACATTTCTTCACCCTGACGGCGACCTCTCGCGGAGTCTCCTGAAAAATGGAGGCTCGCCCAAATTAATTGCTTGGAGTCAACTTATAATGGGACTTACCCTGATGGCCACCCGAGCGAGTAAACAATTTACACGAGTCTTCACCCTGGCAGTTACCCCTCGGCGAGTCTCCTAAAAAATGGAGGCTTGCCCACATTGACTGCTCATATTCAGCGTATAATAGAACCAACTCTATGGCCACTCGAGCGAGTCAACATCTTATACGGGTCCTACCCTAACGGCTACCCCTCTGGCCGTCTCCTGAAAGACGGAGACTTGCCATGACTGCTCGGAGCTTAGCCTACACGGGTCTTACCTTGACGGCTACCCGAGCAAGTCAATAGCCTATAGGGGTCCTATCCTGACGGTTACCCCTCGGGGAGTCATAAAAGATGGAGACTTGGCCATGACTGCTCGGAGCTCAGCCTATACGGGATTTATCCTGACGGCTATCCGAGTGAGTCGACAATCTATGCAGGTCCTACACTGACGACTACCCCTCGAGGAGTCTTCTTGAAAGACAGAGACTTGCCTATGACTGCTCGGAGCTCAGCCTACACGGGCCTTGCCTTGATGGCCACCTGAGCGAGTTAACAGCCTACACGAGTCTTCACCCTGACGGCTACCCACATTGACTGCTCGGATTTAGCCTATAATGGGACATACCTTGATGTTCACCCGAGCAAGTCAACTTATCTCGGGTCCTACCCTGATGGCTACCGCGACAATACAATTTCAAAGTTAGGGGTTTTCTCACTCAGGTAAGATTCACAGGTACCATTGTGGAATGAACCCCACTCGGGAACTACGTGCCAAATCATTTCAAATGCTTTAGAACAAAAATAGCTCTCCAAGCAGACACAACAAGAAGTTAATCACCAGCATAGACAAGGTAAGATCCGAACAATACTTCAATTTAAATTATTTGCTTTATTATAGAGTTTTTTCGATTACATCCATCCACGCACAAGTATGCTTACATCTAACAAGAGTAATACAAGATCTATTACATATATGTGTTCTTCCTGAGAGAAAAAACAGATGCGCTCTCAGCCGTGTCTCCAATAGCGTCCAAGAGATGTGATGTAATACCAACCTGGATCGCAATCACCTTCAATCGTAACCAAAATTTGAAATTGAGAACAAGATAAGATTTTGGGTTTCCACCCCTTACACGGGCTTCTCACCCCAAAACTCGAGAGCAAATAAACTCAAGAATTAAGCCAGATAATTTGAAGAAATTTTAATCATTCAATGATCCAATACAATAGTTTAGGGGGCATTATATAGGCTTTACAAAAGAGGACTACTGGGAAATAACCGATGTGGTACTAAACGTCCACAGAAGAACACAAATAAAGTTAAAACATCTACTACAAATAAAGCTGAAACAAATCCAATCTAAAGCCAAAGAACACCAGTGCGTCGCTTCCTAAAGTATACTCGATCGAATCTGCCCCTGAGCGGCATGATGTCCTCATTAATTCCCCTGGGTGGAAGGGACTCGACCCTGTCGAGTGTGGGGAACAGAACTGCTGCTGGCTATGATAACGCTCCAGTCGATCAGGATCAAGATGCTGGAGGTCTTCCTCGGTAATCCAAGAATTTTCGGAATCAGGTTTTCCCGTCCACTTAATGAGATAGCGTCGCGTCTCTCCATCTCTAGTAGAGATAATCTGATCATCCAAGATAGAATCTATATTTTCTGTTGCATAGGACAGTTTAGGGGGAAGTGGAGGTAGTGGGGGGCTCTCAGAAAGGTCTTGGCTTGGGTCATCCACGAATGGGTCAGAAGGGGTATCAAAAGTACCTCTATATGGAACCAAATCCTCAACATTAAAAGTGCAACTGATGCCAAAGTCAGGTGGGAGATCCACCACATAAGCATTTGAATTGATTTTCTTGAGAATCTTGAATGGCCCTGCGCTCCGCGCGTGTAATTTCTTCACGGTTCCTGGTGGAAACCGTTCGGGTCGCATGCGGACCATCACATAATCTCCGACATTAAAAGTTCTTAATCGGCGATGTAGATCTGCAGAAGCTTTATAATCAGTATTATTTTTCATTATCTTTTCTCTGATCTCCTCATGTAATGCACGGATATGAGATGCAAATGCTGATGCTGAGTCTGATACCTTAGAATGATGATGAGCCATGGGAATTAAGTCAACTGGTTGCCTGGGCTTAAAACCGTTTACTATTTCAAAAGGACTGAGACCCGTAGTCCTACTGACAGATCCATTATATGCAAATTCAGCCATAGGCAAAATGTGATCCCAAGTTTTCAAATTTTCTCTGTAATACCCCGTTTCCAGAATACGTACTTAGTTGCGTATTCAGTTTTCCGATCGTATTTTTCGATTTACTTCCTGTAATTGACCGAATTTAATTTCAAATATTATTTTCCAATATTTTAGATTTTATATGATTTTCTGGAATTTTCCTGAATTAATTGAAAATCTTTAAAACCGGTGTCGACCAGGGTCGCTGATCGATTTCCGGATTTTTATCTTACAAACAGTTAGGAAATTCTAGAAAGTCCTTTAGGCATTATTTCTTAGAATCGTATTTCTTACCTAAATACTTTTTCTGGGAATTTTATGATTTTATGAAAATTCCACCGGAGTCGGTAGCTAACTGATTCCGGGATTTTTAGTTTTAAAACTATAAATTATTTCTCCAAACAAATTTCACCATGAGTCTTAAAATATTATTATTGATTTTTGGTAAATTTTACGAGTCGTTCCAAGATACTTGATTTCGGGACGATTTCGGTATTTTCCGAAATGTTTTCCGCATCTTCGACCTAAACCCGGGAACTTGTCCTTTTAATATTTTTATTTTCTAAGTCCAAGAAAATATCTTCATTTATAAATTCTTTTCCTTTTTCCTTTCTCTTGTTTTCCTTTCCTTCACAAGCCACAAGATTTCCAATTTCCAAAAATTCCAATTTTTCCAATTTTCCAACAAACTCCACAAAACTCCACACACTTCCTCATTAATGCCCTCTTTCTCTCTCTCTTCCATGGCCGGCCAAGTGGCCAAAAAGAGGGACACCTCATCCTCTCCTATTTGCAAAAAGCCCCCTCTCTTCTACATAAATTGCATCTCCTTCTCAAAATCAAAATCTTATATAAACTTTTCCTTTACATTTCTATCTCTTTTCTTCACTTCAACAAAGAATTAGCCCTCACCACTTCCTCTTCCATCTCAACCTCAACCCCAACTCCAAAAACACCAAGGTCTTCATCTCCATCTCAAGCAACCACTACTTTTAGCTTGGAATCGTATCCCTCTTCGTCGTTTACATCGCCAAGGATCAAGTTGGGGATATTGTCGACAACAACCTTTTCGGAACTCGTAAAGCTTCAAGTAGCCGTTCTTTGTGAGTATTTTTACTCACCAAGACTTGTTCAATTCCTAGTATACTGGTGGTTACAATTCATGTATGCTTATGCCTTCAAAATCATGTTTTTGGACCATCAAACACAACCATCAGAAATTCTGTTCTGCACTCTGTTTTCCCACGATTAGTCGACTCGACCTAGGTATTAGTCGACTAACCCATCTGTTTTGAAACGTAACCTTTTCTGGAACACAGTTTTAGTCGACTTAGACTATCTATTAGTCGACTAGAAATCTTCGTTAGTCGACTACACTTTCCACCCTAGTCGACTAACTTTTCCTGAATCAGAAACTCAACTCTCTGTATCACAGACTTAGTCGACTCAAGTATCTGTTGGTCGACTTATAATCAATGTTAGTCGACTAACCCTTCCACCTAGTCGACTAACTTTTCCTGAAACAGAATTCCAACTCTCTGGAACCCAGTTTTAGTCGACTAATCCAGACTGTTAGTCGACTAGAGACCACAATTAGTCGACTAACCATTCCACCTAGTCGACTAATTCAGGCTGTCTGTTATAGTTGCCTTCCTTTCTGAATTTGGATCTCACCCTTGATACATGTGTGACATATTATTCTTGTTTATGCTTCATGACTGGTACCTCATGACCTATTACTTGATGGATGCTACTTCTTGCTACTTCATGACTTGTTGTTATATAGTCTTACTTCATAACTTGTTAAATAAGGAATATCTCCATTTCATCATGCCATCACTTAACACCAAGCATGATACACTTGACTTTTGTATAAAATGGACCAACTTACATGTGGGTCGGGGGAAACATGCGGATATCGATATGTGTTCGTGTTTACAGTGGTATTAGGTATATTGTACAATCATATTTCCGGTCTAACCTGTGGGCCTCCAGGGGACCGAGGGGAGTGCTTGCTCCCTCCTTACTGGTACTATCATGATAAGGGCATACATAAGTCCCTCCTGTTAGCCTAGCGGCTGGTTTCCGTCATCAAGCAACGGAACAATCCTGGACCGTTGTCCCAGGCATGTACGGGACCCACTGTAAACATAGTTCGTTGATAATCCCGCTGGTTTCCAATAACAACCTTGCTTTACTAGGATATGGATCTATGTGCCCTGGGACGCTGGGTCACATAGCTAGATATCACAGTAAGACAAGTAATAATAATAAAGGACGTTAACTGTGGATCTATTGTATTCGGACTTTTACTCTTTGTGCTTCCATTACTTGTTGATTTGTATTTATTATACTGTTCTAACTCTCATATTCTTGTCTCTTAGCCATTTGGCTGTAGCCTGTTCATTGTTGGGAGGTCCTGACTCCCTTGGATTTGTATATTCAGGTTCCGAAGCTTGGATCGAAGTGGAGCCTTCCACCGAGGATCAAGCTTTTCTTAGTGAGCAGGCAGACTAGTTCCAGTCCTTTGTGCCAGACTTCTCTTTTTGACTCACGAGATCTTCGTCCTACTCGTGAGCATTTTGTGTTCATATTGTATCTTTTACTTTTGGACTTGGTTGTGATAAAAGATACATGTAATGTGTAATATTTTATCATATCTTGTGATAACTTGTACTTGTACTTTTAAAGTTGGCATATGTATGAATATCACGCTTTGTCGTGTACTCTGATCCTTGTTGTGCTAAATGCTTAGCGTATATACGTGGGGGCATTTTCTGACCTACGTATATACGTCGCAGTGACGTCCCCGTATCCGTGAGATCGGGGCGTTACATTCTCCAACTAGACACCTAAGGAGATTTCCTAGTGTTCTGTTTACTACCTCGGTTTGGTCATCTGTCTGTGGATGAAAGGCTGTTGAGAATTTCAGTTTGGTGCCCATTTTGTGTCAAAGTGTTTTCCAGAAGTAGCTAACAAACTTAACGTCCCTATCGGATACCACGGTTTTAGGTATCCCGTGCAACTTGACGACATTATCAAAGAACAAGACAGCTACGCGAGACGCATCTGAGGTCTTGGAACACGAGATAAAGTGAGCCTTTTTCGAGAATCGATCAACTACTACTAGGATAGAGTCGTGCTTTTTCTGAGTTTTTGGCAATCCTAATATGAAGTCTAGGCTCACGTCTTGCCAGGGGCAATAGGTACTGAAAGAGGAGTGTAAGGTCCGGCAATCTGCTTTTGTTACTTAGCCAGTTGGCACGTGCGACATTGGCTAACTATTTTAGAGACATCTCTTTTCAGACTCGGCCAGTAGAATCGGTGTTCAACGGCCTCAATTGTCTTGTTCTGACCGAAATGTCCCGCCAGACCTCCAGCATGTATTTCCTAAGAGAGAAAATCCCTGAGGGAATACACAGCTTACGGAATCTGAATAGATAACCGTCTTGAAGGAGAAAACCGTACATCTCACGAACGGGGCCGTCGCGTAACGTGACATAAATTTTCCCAAAATTGGGACATGAATCATACTCCTCTCTTAACTTCTCGAATCCAACCACTTCTGTGCTCATAGTCACTAAAGTCGTGATACGTCGGCTCAGCGCATCAGCGACCTTATTCTCGATGCCTGCTTTGTGCTTGAGAACAAAAATGTAATCCTGCAGGAACTCCACCCATTTACTATGTCTCGCATTTAGTCTCTTCTGAGAGTTGAGATACCTTAGCGCTTCATGATCTGAATACAACACAAATTCCTGTGGTAACAGATAATGTCTCCAGTAGCGCAAAGCCTGTATTATCGCATAAAATTCCTTGTCATATGTGGAGTATAGTTGTCAGGCATCATTTATTTTTTCGCTGAAATAAGCAACAGGGTGGCTTTCCTGACTTAATACACCACCTATTGCCAGTCCCGACGCGTCACAAGTTACTTCAAAAGCTTTCGAAAAGTCAGGGAGACGCATTACGGGGGCTTCTGTCTCATCCTCTTAATTTCAGCGAAAGCCTTGGAGGCAGCAGGAGTCCACTAGAACCCCCTCGCTCTTTAAACAATTGGTTATAGGTACCATAATAGCACTAAAATTCTTTATGAACTGACGGTAAAAAGTGGCTAACCCATGAAAGCTTCGGACTTCCCTAATCGTTCGGGGCTATGGCCATTCGGTTATTGCCTTCACCTTTTCAGGGTCCGCAGAAACCCCCTCGGATGACACCACAAACCCTAGAAAGATAACCCTATCTATACAGAAAACACACTTTTTTGGATGGGCATAAAACTTCTCAGTCTGGAGTGTGCATAGGACTTGCCTCAGTGTCCCACATGTTGTTCCTGAGTTTGGCTGTAAATCAGTATGTCATCAAAATAGACCACCACGAATTTACCGATAAACGGTCGAAACAATTGGGTCATTACTCTCATGAAGGTGTTAGGAGCATTGGATAGTCCAAAGGGTATAACCAACCATTCATATAACCCGTCTTTAGTTTAAATGCGGTTTTCCATTCATCCCCTGGTCGGATTCTAATTTGGTGGTACCCGCTCTTAAGATCAATTTTGGAGAAGACTGTGGCATCTGACATCAGATCTAGCATATCATCAAGACGGGGGATGGGAAAACGGTACTTGACGGTAATCCTATTGATTGCACGGCTATCCACACACATACGCCATGTACCATCCTTCTTTGGCGCCAAAAGTGCGGGAACCGCACATGAGCTCAAGCTCTCTTTGATGAACCCCTTGTCGAGTAACTCTTCTACTTGCCGTTGTAATTCCGCATGCTCAGTTGGGTTCATTCTATAGTGGGGCAGGTTCGGTAAAGTTGCTCCTGGGACTAAGTCAATAGCATGTTGAATGTCACGCATAGGCGACAACTCTCCTGGTAGATCTTGTGGGAGAGTTTCAGAAAACTCCTCCAGAATTGGTTTAATATGCTCAGGAATCTGCTCCTCGATATTCCGGTTAGTCTCTCGAGCCACGAGAGTATAACAAGTAGAACCATCCTGCAAGCTCTTCTCAATTTGATTGTGGCTAATCAAATTCATTTCCATCTTACCTTTGCCCTTATCACCCTTTTTTTAGGATTTATAACGTCCACTTTGTCTTTCCCTTTGTCAGCCTCTTTTTCTCGGGTTGGCGGTTTCGGTTGATTTGGCATAATCTTCACCTTTTTTCCGTTATGGACGAACGAACACTGGTTGGTACGTCCATATATGGTCACGTCTAAGTCAAATAACCATAGTCGACCCAAAATGATATGACCTACATTCATGGGAGTATGTCACACCACACATTAACTGTGTATGGCAAACTGGATGGGAATTTGACATCTCTCCTGAACATCTATGGTTGTAGTGTCGATCCATGTAACCTTGTAGGGGTTTGGATCTTCACCGGTCTCATCCCAAGGTGGTGATTAAGTTTGAGCAACAGCGTTGATGCAGCTGCCACTATCCACTATTACCTTGCAGTTCTTATTGTCAATTTTTGGGCAAGTTTGAAATATGACAGTCCTTCTCCAGTCGTTGAGTGGTTCAGGCTGGGTTAAAGTACATCTAACCACTCCTAATTGGGTGCGAGCTACACTAGGAGGTAGGTTCGTCATTTCCACAGTTCTGATGCACCCATTGAATTCATACTCTTCGACAGAGGCATCTGAGTCATCATCTTGTTGGTGCACAACCTCTTCTCCATCATCCTCTCCTTCTATATCTTCAATAGGAATTTCTACAAAGAGGGTTTTAGTTTGACTCGGGCACTGGCTGGCAAGGTGACCATAGATGTAGCATTGGGTTCTAGGGTTGACTTTTTCTGGCTCACTAACCGTTCTCTTTTTGGATGTGAAGGGTTTTGCACCAGAAGGACCTGCTGGCTTGACGCTAGAGGAAATCGGTTCAAAGACTCGGCCGAGTCGGAGACGAGTCGGCCGAGTTGTATCCGTCTCGGCCCGCTCCGAGACGAGTCCGAGTCACGAGTCGGTCGACTCAACTCAGAGCAGACCGACTCGGCCGAGAATCGGAGTTGACTCGGTCGACTCTGCATTATGATGATGATTTTGTGCCTCATCGCATATCAATGTGAAAATAACTACATTAGCATGTATTTATGAATGTAGTTTGTGTAATTTACTGTATTGTGCATGTATTTTGATATGCTTATACCGACGACGCGTGTATTTATACTTTCGCTTTATATTTAGTGTGCTAGGTGATATATTTTGGACATGTAATACATGAATGTGGATGTCTACATTTTTTAAAGATTTGTCATGATTTTTTTCAGAATTTTTTGAGCTTTCTATATAGCGTTTTGCGCGTATCGCCCGATACCAATCCGAGTCACTGAGACCGATCCGTCTCAGTGCCCGCCGAGTCGGCGGCCGAGACCGCGACTGTGAACCATGAGAGGAATTGGAGGCAGGTTTACTTGGGGTAGGAAGAGTTCGGTTGAAGCTTGACTGGCTAGTAGTGGCGGTTTCTAGAGTTATCCGTAAAGTTATTTCGGTTAAAATAGGATCCTCTAGACTCATCTAAGTCGGTGACTAGCTGATATGCCTGTTCTAGAGTCGTGATGCCTCGAGCAATGAGCTCTCGGCGATAATCATCCCTAAGACCGGACCTGAACCTAGATAGGGTCTGTTCGGGAGATTCTAACTCGATAGCTCCACACCGATTCAAATATTCATCAAATTTAGCAATGTAATCAGTGGCTGATTTGTTCCTCTGGGTCCATCGATTCCATTTGTCTAATAATTGTTGACTGAATGATGGTGGAACATACTTCAACATAAGCTTCTCTTTCATGCTTTCCCAAGTGTCCACTGGGTCTTCCCTTCTGTACCTCATCATCCTCTCTAGGTTTTCCCAATATTGCCCAGCTTGTCCCGTTAGTTTCATTACGGCCAATCAAATCTTCCTAGACTCAGACATGTCATGCCAACAAAAATATCAGTCCATAGCCAACTGCCAATCTATATAAACCTGAGGGTCTAAGCGCCCGTCGAAGGAAGGAGCATCGATTTTAACGCTCCTGATATACTGGGCATCAGCGTCAGTTGTTTGGTAAGGTGGGCCTTGCTCACGCCTGGGAGACCTACTGTCATTTCGAGAACTTTCCTCCTCCCTGATTCTTCTCCTATTGGTTTCTAGCCTACCAATTCGGGTTGCTAGATCCCTACAATTGACATCAACCTGATCCCTAACTTCTTGTAGTTGTCTGTCCATATTTTCTATCTTATTTAGGATTGTGTTAAGAGTATCATGAATGCTAGGGTCCATTGGTGCCGAAGTTTCTCCTACAGAAAAAGTTCTACCACTTCTAGTAGGCATGCAAGATCCTACCTGACTCTAAATGCAAGCTGTCCTAAAACTGATATGTATGTTATGCAGGAGGAGTTAGAGATTAGAGTGATGGAAGATAATACCAATTTTAAGCTACGTAGATTAACACGTGATTAAGAAACGTAATGTGGAGACAGTGATAAAGACACGTGCTGGTACAGTTAACTTGAAGATAAATCAAGTGATCACAAATTCAAATTAGTTAAGTTGCACAATTAATATTAAGTCGGGTTACCACTCAAGGTCAGAATCACACAACTCACTTATTTAGTGGGCAACAATCAATGAATTCTACCTTGCGACAGATTGGAAAGGCTAACTATTTTAATTAAGTGGCAGGAATAACTGACAGAATATTCAAAGTTACCTGGGGAGGCGATCGTAACTCAAACCTGAACGAGACTGCTGTAGGCGCGTAGTACTGGTCGTCACGAATCCACTGCCTCGAAAACGGCTCGATTTGGACTTGAAACGAGCTCTGAACGGCTGTCTGAAGTGCTGTTGCGTTTCTGGACTGAGCAGGAACGATCTGGACTGAGTCAACTCAGTAGAATAACCCGGTTGCTGACGTCAGCAGTGACGTCACTTAAGTGGATCGGGTCGGGTTCAGGTTCTAATCGCTCAACCCGACAAACCCAGACCCGCTATGAATCCTTTTTAAAACCCTGAACGGGTTTAGACCCGACCCGTGAACCCTCACCCGATCACCCCTCTTCTTCCTTCGAGCTCTGCTAGGGCTTGGGCGACTACGGCGATGGAAAAAATCCGGTGACGGAAGCAGTTTGATGTGGCGAAGTTCGATGGCGGAGGGATTGGTGGAGCTGCCTGGTGAGGAAACTCCGGTGAGGAGAACGATGACGGCGGCGGCGGCGTGACACAGCGAAGCACGTCGTCAAGGGCTGATCCTGCTCCGATGATGTCGAATCGAGTCTTTGGAAGCTCCGACGAGCCTAGGGAGAGGACGACGTTGATCTGGAAGTGCCGACGAGCCTGGGGAGACGACGATGTGGATCGGGGAGCGCCCGTGAGCCCGATCACCTCTTTTTTTCCTTCGATCTGCCCTTAGGGCTTGGCCCTAGGCACGGCGACAGTGACTGAGGGATGTTTGCAGCGGTGGCGGGCGTGGATGATGACGGGGAATGATGATGAGGGTGGCTTTGATCGTCGATGGTGATGGCGGCGAACGATGACGGCACTCACTGAGGACGACGAAGATGACGAGGATGGAGATCGGGAAGCGGCGAGGTTTTGGGAACATCGACGACTTCAGATGGAGATGGCGACGCTCTGACTGCGGTGGCGGAGAAGAAGACAGTGACAAAGTAGGTTCCAGTGGTGAAGATCTTCGACGATCTTGCAGGTGCTGAAGAAGGAGGCCTCGCTGGTAATCGAGGTGTTGATGGCGGCGGAGGGCGTGGGTGTGGTTGGCAGCGGCGTTGGAATTTGGAGGAGCTGATGAACAGGGAGGGAAATTTTGAGAAGATGAACAGTGGAGATTTCGATTTTCAGGGAATTTTCGATGAGAATTTTGGGAATTTCAACAGTGTAATTTTTTTCTTTTCGGTTTTGGGATCTAAATCTGGAGCTGATGTAGATCTAGGGTTTGGAGAGTGGAAAATTTTTTTTGGAAAGGGAAAAGATTTTGAAGGGAATTGAAAACCAGAACTCTGATACCAAAATGATGTAATACCAACCTGGATCGCAATCATCTTCAATCGTAACCAAAATTTGAAATTGAGAACAAGATAAGATTTTGAGTTTCCACCCCTTACACGGGCTTCTCACCCCAAAACTCGAGAGCAAATAAACTCAAGAATTAAGCCAGATAATTTGAAGAAATTTTAATCATTCAATGATCCAATACAATAGTCTAGGGGGGCCTTATATAGGCTTTACAAAAGAGAACTACTGGGAAATAACCAATGTGGTACTAAACGTCCACAGAAGAACACAAATAAAGCTAAAACATCTACTACAAATAAAGCTGAAACAAATCCAATCTAAAGCCAAAGAACACCAGTGCGTCGCTTCCTAAAGTATACTCGATCGAATCTGTCCCTGAGCGGTATGATGTCCTCATCAAGATGACTTCTAAACAAACAATCCGCCATGGCTGGTAGGGCAGTGATACTGAGAACTCTCAGAAAGACACCAGTAAGGAAAATCACGCCTCAAACTGCAGACTGAAGCTTGCAAGGTAATGATACTGACGCCAAGACCTCAACTCCGAAGGTAAACTTGGAGCGGAGGCAGGCAAAGAGCAGCATCCAATAAGAGTGCAAACGGCCAACCCCAGGGATCAGAACGGTCATCAAGCACGCCTATGCTCCCTGCTCCATGATCGTTGTAAGGAAGGAAAGGGACGTCGAGCCCCAACCTCTGCCTGGCCTGATCTGATCAAAGATAAGATGTGCAGACCAAGCAAAAGCTAGAACATTTATTTTCCTTCCTAACAACCGACTCATCGCGATAATCGAAGTCTTTTGACGGGCCCATCGTGAAAACCAAAGCCCCTTGATAAACGAACTCCTAAGCATCAGGAGCGCAATAACTGTCTCCATCCTCTTCCCTCCTTCCTCCATCGGACGAAGAAGAAATGAGACATCACCGCGCACACAACAATTCAAAATCTTATAAGCAAGGAATTTTCTAGAAGCAGCGCAGATCTCCCCTTAAAAGTTGTGTCCTATTTACAGAGGAGAAGGAATCACAAGCGTCAACCGTTTAGAATTTTAATCTCCAAGAAGACGAAGAGCCAATAGGAGCCTCCACGTGTCGCGACAGTTCGAATAACGTTTCAAAGACTCGGTCGAGTCGGCTGAGTCGTAT
This sequence comes from Agave tequilana, assembly GCA_038442645.1. Lineage (NCBI taxonomy): Eukaryota > Viridiplantae > Streptophyta > Magnoliopsida > Asparagales > Asparagaceae > Agave > Agave tequilana. The sequence continues at coordinate 76,916 of JAVJIF010015204.1, forward strand.
CCGTCTCGGCCCGCTCCGAGACTAGTTTGAGTCACGAGTCGGTCGACTCAACTCAGAGGAAACCGACTCAGCCGAGGATCGGAGTTGACTCGGTCGACTCGGCCGGTTCACGGCTGAATTGGTCGTGACTCAGTCGAGTCAACCGAGTCAAATCCGATTCTCGGTCAAGTCGGCTCGAAACGTATATTCACCCGTGATGAACAAGTATAAAGAAAAAAAAGAAAAGAAAAAAAAAGAAAAACTTGCGTCTCTCTCTAAGATCTGGAGATTGTCGCCGTTGCCCGATCGTCGCCGCTCAGACCTGGACTCCGCAGCCGCCCGATCGCCGCCGGCCGCTCCTCTCAGCCCAGGTGATGTTCCTCCCTCTCTCTGTCTCTTTCCCTCGCCCTCCCTCTCTCATCCCCCTCTCCATCTCCCGTCTCTCTCCCCCTCCCTCTCTCCCCCGCTCTTTTCTCTCCCTTTCCATCTCCCGTCTCTCTCTGTCTCTTTCCCCTCCCCCTCCCTCTCTCTCCCTGTTTCCAATCTCTCCCCCTTCTCCCCCTCCGAGGTATAAGAGAAGCGATGATGATGATGGTGATGGTGAAGATGTGAGGGTTTTATCCAGTTCTAGTAGTGAAGATGGTGAAGATGGTGATGATAATGATGAAGTGATGACAGTGATGGCGGTGGTGGTGATGATGACAATATGAGGCAACAATAGTACTGATGGAGGAACTTATAATCTTGAAGGTCATATGCAAATGTTGAATTTGAAATCAGGCCAACATTATGGTGTGACATATGTCCATGACTACAGACCACAACTTGAGAGATTTACGAGCACTAGTATCGGTTTATCTACTTACCGCAGAGATGATTATGATGATAATTTTGTGCCTCATCGTAATTCAATGTGAAAATAACTACATTAGCATGTATTTATGAATGTAGTTTGTGCAATTTACTATATTGTGCACGTATGATATGTTTCTATCGACGACGCGTGTATTTATGCTTTTGCTTTATGTTTAGTATGCTAGGTGATATGTTTTAGACATGTGATACATGACTGTGGATGTCTAAATTTTTTTTTAAGATTTGTCGTGATTTTTTCAGAATTTTTTGAGCTTTTTATATAGCATTTTGCGCATATTGCCCGAGATCGATCCGAGTGGCTGAGACCGATCCGTCTCAGTGCCCGCCGAGTCGGCGGCCGAGATCGCGACTGTGAACCATAGTTCGAATCCGGACTGTTGCGCTTGATACGCTGCACCATCCTTGAATGCCGCAACTTTTCAGAAAGTGACAGTTAATTGACCGATGCGACCGCGGATAGGACGCACATTTAAAACTCTGCCAGCCTATAGAGCCACACACGCTACTAAAAGACAAAGACTAAGGTGACAGCAAGCGACTCGAGTCTAGACCCAGAGTTTTCCTCTCTATCTATTTGCTTCCCTCTCTCTCTCTCAGAGTTCCCGGGAACCCATTGATCTCGAGGGAATGTTCCTGACCTCTTCTCAAAGAAAGGGAAGCAGAGGGACATCTACAGTGGTCAGTTTTCGACCCCGCGAGATCATGACATCTGTCCAATCAGCCTCAAACAAGCGAGTGACATGTGGCCACTTTCAGAATCTCTGAACAGAAGTCCTCATCCAATTTAAACTCCGAGCAGTACAGGTAGCTAGAAGAAAGAGATAAAGTTGGTTACGAATATCCCTATTTCTAAAGCTAAATCTCCAGTTGAACTCGATAGTTACAGCTCAAGAACGGATCAACCATATCTACAGTTGGACGCAGAGTACTAGATAAACATAAACACTCATTCAACCAATTCAAATCAAGATGTTTGGCTCTAACTGCCTCTGAGATAAGCGGTTAAATGTTTAAATAGAGCTGGATTCTACTGTCTTATCCAACAGATATGATCTGTATAATTAGCATACCCCTTCCAACGTGAAGGAGATGAATTCAACCCAGAAACTCTAGCGCATGAGATTGGAGCGTTAACCATTGTAATTTCTCCCAAATTATAGTGAAATTCCCTCTTCTCCCTATGCTTTTTTCTCTTTAGGTTTTTCACATAAATCTCGGTGTTTGCTCTGGTTTGATTTCTCTAATTTTTTCCATTAATTTTTCACATTTTGGTGCATGGATAAATTCCTTAGGAATTACTCACTGCATGTAGCCAAAGTGAGCATAGTTTGTGAGACAATCGACCGCCACCATGATCTCCAAGAAGGGGAATTCCTCTTATGACAAAACAAAATCATCCATAAATTCAAAACAGAAATAGTAATACTGAAAAGAAGAAAGCAAACCAATTTTACATTGTTTGGCTTTTTTCCTAAGACCACGGGGTACACATTTCACATATTTCAATATAAATAGAAAGAAATTACAAAATTCTTTCCCCATCCCTCTTATTTCTCTACATAGTTTCCTATTATCTTTTCAACTCCCACAAGATGGGGCAAGCCTCTAATCCATCTCTCACCATGACACAACAATTTACAATTTCTATTTGTACAAATTTTTCATGAAAATCCCAGCCTTCTTATAATCTTAAAAGAACTTGGACTCTCATTCAACCTAGAACTCACATAAAAAGAAGCATAAAAGAAACTCAATTGGACTTGAACTCAAATTCTACCTGTTCTTCAAGTGAGTGGACAGAAGAAATAATATAAATGGTAAAGTGGGTATATAAACTCAATTGAGGAGTGCAATCATGTGAGTCTTTGATTACTCTTCACAACGAGAAATGTGGCCTTGGTTCATCTCTTTTTCCCCATGTTGTGCATGCATGCGCAGAGGCCCACCAAACTCACAAATTAGTCTGGAGGCTGGAGGCATTGCTGCAATGTTGGCCTCTTGAAGGTATAGGAAATGCAGCAACTCTCTAGCAGTTTTTCCATCTTGAATATCTTCTAAAAGGCTGGAAATATAACTCCTAGGCTTATAGCTATATCGCTTTGCTTCTAATGAACTGCTCATTGGAGACTTTGTTGATTTGTGTTCTGTTTGCATCTGAAGACTCAAGTGTAGGATCTATAAACAATGGCAACACAAACACTAAAACAAAGATGAATAGCGTTTAATAAACTTTTAATAACAAAAGTAAACTACTTGCGGGAAAAGGAAAATATGCACAGAATAAATCTCAGAAAAGAAATGCAAACGCAAACCCAAGAGATTTTATCCTGGTTCGGTCCTCGTGACCTACGTCCAGTCCCCAAGCAACCCGCTTGCCTTATCCTGATTTTGATACACACCAAAATCAACTCCTTGTACACCACTTGAAAAAACAACCTTTGTCAAATCTGTACAACTCTTCTCTACACCAAGAAAGCAACTCTTGTACACCTCTTCTTTATAACAAGAAGATACTCTTGTACAATTCTTCTCTTTGAATGATTATAATGAATCCTATAAGCCTTGAAACTTGATGTGATCGTGAACAAGGTCTCTTATAGGTGGACTCTCATAATTCTTCACAATGGAATTAGAATTGTGTGAAGAAATGAAAGTGAAAACTAGTTTTCTGAAAAACATAATTTTTCAACAGAGTTTGGACAGAAAACTATGATTTTTACTTGGTGAAATCATCATAGGACAACATCCTTATTTATAGGTGAAATCTATGGTCTGTTAGAGAAGTTATCAACTTAAATTTGAATATCAGAACGTTGGATAAACACCAGAAAATCAATAACTGATTAACAATCAGACACTGTCTATAGTTGATTAGGTTAGGCGATTGGTCGACTAATAGAACAAGTTTTGCCTGGGTTAGTCGACTAGGCAATATATCAAGTTGACTACATCAAGACTGATACAAAATAACAAGTCTCTGAAAACTACAATTAGTCGACTAGCAGAGAGTATAAGTCGATTAATGATGGTTACAGTCAATAAACAGAGAGTTGATATATATATCTGTGGAAAGACTTAGTCGACTATATAAAGGAGCAAGTCGACTAAAGGATATATTAGTCGACTAGACTGGGGATAAGTCGACTATATGACTATATTGTGTGTGTGATCAAGGCTTTTAATAATCTATAAAAAAATATACAAAAATAGCCAATATTCTTGAGTAGTCTTAAGCAATTTGAATTCAGCACTAGCTTTTGAGATAGAACTCCAATGCATCTGCATCACAAATGTTATCATCAAAATCTAAGTTCCAACATTCTCCTCCTTTTTGATGATAACAAGTTGTGTGCACGAAAACTCCCCCTGCAGAGAACAGGTTATAACAAAAAAAATTATTCTCCTCCTGCTGCATAGAACATGTTATAATAAATATAGATAGCAAGTGTTCTCTCCCTGCAAAAAATATATCATGACATATATATGATACATTATGCATTATATGTTGAAATAATTTTTCTATCATCAAGAAATCACTTTTTTATAAGGTACCTATAAGATAAACATTAGAATGGTACCAATCATAATAGGGTCAAAAACAATTAACCTTAGGAACCCAAACCCAATTTGAATTTGGTTTCTATTTGTTAGTATAAACATAATCACAAGAATTACATACATGATATATATATGATGCAATATAAGCATTTTTATCCACAATACTTAAAAATTTAGGAATCCACATATATTTGTTCCTAATTCTTTTTGAAATAGTATCAATATTTCTTTTCACAAAAGAATTATATGGATTATGATTCTTTTCGAAACGTGGGTAGATTTTCCAACATTATTTGAAAATTTAAGACCAACATGTGTAAGTTTTTCAAACTTTTCTTTTGAAAATCCAAGACCAAAATGATTATTTGACATCTTTTGATAAGACAATAAATCATTTAAATTTTCTTTTCCCTTATTAAATTTTGTTACATTTTTCAAAATTTTTTCATATTTAATTTTGAAACTTGACATTTCTTTATCTAAAATTGAAATTCTAGAATTTAAAGAAATAGTTTCTCTTTTAAGTAAAACACTTTCTTTTAAGAAATTCTCATTATCCTTTTCAATGATGATATAACTTTTCAAAGTCATCTTTTTGAGAATTTATAGAAGAAATTTGAGAAACATAAAATGAATTTTCTTTGTTGAGTCTTTCATTTTCCTTTATTAAAACTTTATTTTTAATCTTTTCATTCTTAAGATCATCATATAATTCATGAAATACATATAATTCAGTATATTGTACCTTATCTTCTTCTTGAGCTATAAAAGAAACATTGGTAGTTTCAGTGGTCTCTTCTTCGTCAGAGGAAGATAAATCACTATTCTCCTAAGATACCTGATAATCTTTCTTCTTTTTGAACTTTTTTGCTTTTGAAGTTCCCTGTGTATTTTAACAATGGGCAATCCTTCTTTATGTAACCTAGTTTGTTACACTTAAAACAAATAGGATTATCATTAGTATCTTATTCTTTTTAAACTTACCTTGTTTTAAGAACTTTTTGAATTTTCTTGAGAGCATTGTCATCTCATCTTCATCATCATCTGAATTGTCCATATATGAGGATATATGGAAGACAAGTATTTCTTCTTGGATTAGAGTTGTTGTTCATCCTTCTTCCTATCTTCAAGTTGTACTTCATATGTCATTAAATTACCAATAAGGTTTTCTAATGACATTGTTGAAAGATCATTTGCTTCTTCTATTGCAGTGGTTTTCTTCTCCCAATCTGATGTGAGTGCACAATGAATCTTTCTGATTTTTTCAATTTGTGTGTATTCCTTTTCGAGGGATGCTAAGGAATTTGTAATGTCGGTGAACTTTATAACCATTTCTGCTATGGTTTCGTTCTCCTTCATTTTGAAGAGTTCAAACCTGTGAGTAAGAACAGAAATTTTAGATTCTTTAACTTTATTAGTACGTTCATGGGTTACCTGTAAAATCTGCCATATTTGATTTACAGATCTGGCTGTTGACACGCGATTGAATTCTTTGTTCAAGGCACAGAAAAGTGCATTCATTACTTTGGCATCAAGTTTTGTGGACTTCTTTTGTTCTTCACTCAACGCATTGTAATTAGTGGTCGGCTTGGTGTAAGGTGCTTTTACTATGTTCTAGAGTTCGTAGTTGAGTGATTGCAAGTAAATCTTCATTCTACACTTCTAATAGTTGTAGTTTGATTCATCAAATAATGGTGGACGTTGTGTAGAATGTCCTTCTGTAGGTCACCTAGAGGGGGAGTGAATAGGTGACTAGCTAATCTAATGATGAATAATGCGGAATTAAAAACTATTAAGCTAAACACACCAAGTATGAAATAGGAGCATAGCCGAATTCCCGGTGAAGGGTTCTGGACTATCTCCTCAAGATTCCTCTAGATAAGAGTTGAGGTGCCGCTATGGCTCTCTAGATTGAATACAAGTGTGAGCAAACAATCTCAAGCATGAATCAGTAGAGCACAAATATATCAAGCATATAAAAGAGATAAACAATATAAGCATGCAAGATATAAACATAAGTGAGAGATAGAGAGAGCAATGGCAAACACGGGAGATTTGTTTCGAGGTTCGAACACCCTTGCTCTACGTCCCCGCCTTCAACACTATGAAGGATTTTCACTAAAAACTGATCCCATCGGATCACTCGGTGCCACAACACCTACCTACAATGAGTTCACACTAGAACTCCTTGGACTCACTAGTCCCTCTCTTGTTCCTGTAAGAACAACACACGCAAGCATACTAGCTTGCCGAGGCTGCACCTCTACACCGAGCTCCCATAAGAACTCGAAACAACACGAACCCGTAAGTTCGCCTCCTCAAATACAAGATGAAACACTTTGGTGATCTCAACACTTTGATCACCTAGAAACACTTTCACAACAACTCTCCTATAGGATAGATATGGCAATGGAAAGCTCAAGTATGCGTGAAAAAAACTTGGATAGATTTTGTGGTGAAAAACTCAAGAAATCACTTTTGAAAATCACTCTTAAAAACTCTTCTTTTGATATGGAAGAATTAGCTCTAAAACAAATGGAGATAAACACTTAGAGAGGTAGGAAATACTAGCACAAAAACTCTCTTCAAATTTTGTAGAAAATAGCCAAAACAGCCCCATATAAATAGGCTTAAAAAACTAGCCGTTGGGGACAACTCAGTAGAAAATCCTTCGGTCGACTGCAACGGTTGGATTTTCGACCGTTGGGAAAAGCGGTCGACCAGACGGTCGACCGATACTGGGCATTGACCTAACGGTCGATCGCCCGGTTGACGGGGCAGATCCAGAGAGCTTGGACGGTCGATCGGCGGTTGACCGAGCGGTTGACCGGCCCTGGCTGTGCACGTTCTGTGCACGTTGGTCGACCACCTGGTCGACCGACTTCTGGCTCGGTCGCCCAGTCGGTCGACCGCCAGACAGCTTGGTCAGCAAATGTTTGGGATTAAAAACTTGGTCTTTTTACCTTTAATAAAATCCTATAAATTCTCATAAATTCTACAAAAATAAGTTCATTAATATACTTTGATATACAAACATGTTTGATTAAAATCAAAACATATTACAGACATTTTGAACTTATTTTGTGATTAGAAATTTCGGCCTTAAAACAAAAACTGTATTTTCAAAAACAATCTCCAAATTGAAAAACGATTTTTTCAAAACTTCTCCAAATACAAAAACAAGATATTTAACACTTTTGAAGCTTAGTGTGTATGGATATGATCCACTACACATATAAGATGAAATATCTATGTTTTTGACAATATGCTCTAAAATAGGTTTTGATAAAACACATGTATGCTTTGAAGCTCAAAAATCAAAATGATATTTTCTAAAACGCATATAAATTTTGTGTGTAAATGAACTTGAGCAATCCACCAACTAATCTATCCTTTACATTTTATCTAAAAACAAATCTTGACACTTACAAAACCCTACACAAGTCTTCTTGAAAATCTTGTTCTCCTTCTTGACTTGGTCTAAACCTTGACCAATGAGCTAGACTTCTCTTGAGTACTTGATGCAATCTTGATGCGCGAGCTATTGAATCAACACGTGCTAGCTTCAAAACTTGACTTCAAATTCTTTGTTGAAGCTAAAACCTACTAAGATCTTGATCAAATATCTGAGACTAATTAAACACAAGATCATTAGTGCTATAACTACATGAGTTAATCATCATCAAAACTAGAGCGATGAGCTTTTGGGCCAACACTTCTTTGAATTGTGACGAAGGAAGCTCCGTTGCCATTCTTGAATACTGTAGTTAGGGTGTTGGTAGGCTCTGATACCAAATGTAAGATCTATAAATAATGGCAACACAAACACTAAAATAAAGATGAATAGCATTTAATAAACTTTTAATAACAAAAGTAAACTACTTGCAGGAAAAGGAAAATATGCACAGAATAAATCTCAGAAAAGAAATGCAAATGGAAACACGAGAGATTTTAGTCTGGTTCGATCCTCGTGACCTACGTCCAATCGCCAAGCAACCTGCTTGAGATTTTTCTTATCCTGATTTTGATACACCCTAAAATCAACTCCTTGTACACCACTTGACAAAACAACATTTTCAAATCTGTACAAGTCTTCTCTACACCAAAAAGACAACTCTTGTACATCTCTTCTTTACACCAAGAAGATGCTGTTGTATAACTCTTCTCTTTGAATGATTGCAATGAATTCTATAAGCCTTGAAACTTGTATTTGATCGTGAACAAGATCTATTATAGGTGGACTCTCAGAATTCTTCACAATGAAATTGGAATTGTGTGAAGAAATGAAAGTGGAAACTATTTTCTGGAAAACAGAATTTTTCAACAGAGTTTGGACAGAAAATTATGATTTTTACTTGGTGAAATCATCTTAGGACAACATCCCTATTTATAGGTGAAATCTATGGTCAGTTAGGGAAGTTATCAACTTAAATTTGAATATTAGAACATTGGATAAACACCAGAAAATCAATAACTGATTAACAGTCAGAAACTGTCTATAATTAACTAGGTTAGGAGATTGGTCGACTAATAGTACAAGTTTTGCCTGGATTAGTCGACTAGGCAATATATCAAGTCGACTACATCAAGACTGATACAAAATAACAAGTCTCTAGAAACTACAATTAGTCGACTAGCAGAGAGTATAAGTCGATTAATGATGATTACAGTCAATAAACAGAGAGTTGATATATATATATATATATGTGGAAAGACTTAGTCGACTATATAAAGGAGTAAGTCGACTAGAGGATATATTAGTCGACTAGACTCGGGGATAAGTCGATAACCGCAAGCGCACGGTCGTTCGATGTAGCACTTGAGGGTCGATCCACAGGGACAAGCGGTTCTTTTGGTTTCAACACTTTTAGGCGAATTGAGTAAAAAGTTTTGGGATAGTTTTGTTCTAAACTATGTGTTAATTTAGAAAAGTCGAGCACCTATGGTCGAATCCCCTAAACTAGCATCAAACGGTCAATCTCGGTCTCCACACGAGTATGTTGTTATTCACCAAATCTCTACTTCTATTAGGCAAAGTAAGTCTGCACACTAGATCTAAGTACATGGTATTGTCTACATCACATGGTCTATCAAAGGTAAATAAAATGACTAAATAAATTAATATCAGAAAAGCAGTAAAACTCTAAGCATAGACCATTGACTATTGATACATACCATGTCAAATAACTAGTGACTCTAGAAATAATCTCCTAAAAGTTGTCGGTCAATTGGTGTGCAAATAACCCTATATAGGAGATCCAACGAATGGCCACAAGATATTCAGCCTAGGTTCATCTCCCCTAGATGCAAGAGGGGGTCTACCTATGCATGATACAACTAACAATGATACAATCTCATAAATTAATCATACTTAAATAATTAAAATAATTAATACAACTAAATCAGTTTAAAACTATTTAAATTTAACTAAATAATTAATTGCAAACACTAATTAATTAAGCTAATCAAACTAAACTAATAAAAAAATGTACCTTTGCTCTGTAAGAGCATGCCGCCTCCATGATGAAAAGCAAAAAAGGGGGGAAAATATTTTCTAATAAAATAATGTGGCCAAAACTCCCAAAATACAAAGAGGCTAAAGTTAACAAAAACCTAGATTTTATTAAAGGTAGCTAAAAAATTAATACAAGATTAAAAAAAAAACCAAAACCCTAGCTGCCGCCTCCCTTCCAATCTCTCCTTTATATAATATAGGAGTTTTACAAAAAGGCCCTTTGAAATACATCTATTACATAATAATTCATTTTCAATTCAGGCAGATTTTTTAAATGATCAATGCAGGCAGTCAAATGAAGGAATCAGCAAAAGCTATTAACATGAAAGTTGTAGATTTTCGAATTCTCTTTCCGTAGCATCTTGAATGATTTCATTCAGAGTCCTGTAGCTAAAGTTATGGCCAAAATACCGCAACATATTTGGAAAGCAACCCTCAATCTTTTACAAATTGCGTGTTTTTATTGCTGAAAGTAATCGGATTCCTCTTTCTTTTTCTTTCGTCTGTTTCCTGCAAAAATTCAATCAACTATACCCGAGCAACATTACTTATATACAAATAATAGATAATTAGGAGTATAAAAATGATATAAAATCGTGCTGATCAAATACCCCCACACCTATCTTTTGCTAGTCCTCGAGCAAAACTAATAAAAAGAAAAAGAAAAAACTAAATTAACCTAACTTACTTTCGTAGGAATCACGATTGCACTTAGAATGTGCAACAAGCCGTTAAACCCCTAGGTTACCCTTGAGGACGAGTTTTTTCTTGTGAGGGTTTCAGTGGATTACACCCACAAAATCCAAGAAAGTTAAAGATTAAGAAGTAAATAAAAGTAAAATAAGGATTACTGAAAATCAAGAAAAGAAAAACAAATTAATTTTTTTTAGTTAACTAGCTAGCAAGATCATCAATTTTCATGAGTTTCATTTTCAAGTAAAACCTCAATTCAAGATATCATATTGACTATAAAAATAAAGTCTCAAATCCAAAACTTTACACCACATATTCTAAGTTTCAGATCATGTGTACCCCGTGATCGTGGTGTAGTTCTTAAGCTTGGGAATATTTAATTACAACTTTCATACTTTTTTCTTTTTTTCTTCTTTTTTAAGGCTTTTTTTAACTATCTTTCGCGTAGATACCGAGGCTTCCTGAGGCCAAGGCACCTAGCTAATTGATAATCAAAATTATTATATTTTCATAATGTCTTATCCTATTAGGCTTTCTCAGCTACCTATATAGCGAGTTTTGGGCCAATGCTCCCAAATCAGATGGTCTTAGGGCAATAAATGTAAAAACACTTCTACGGACTTAATTACTCAAGCAACTGAGGTCACAAGACAAGACTTATTAATAATATTTTACTATATAATAAATTTTCTTTTTTTTATTTTTCTAGTTGTAATCAATATCCCAAGCCTATGAACTTAATAGTATAAGTGCTATGGGTACATAATCACTTAGACTAAGTTTAGATGGTATGTCTGTTTTAGATTCTAATCTTTATTTTAAGACTTATAACTCTTTCATCTTGATCTTACCCTTAAAATCTACTCATGGATACTAAATCACTTACATACTAGCTAATCATTTGCAGAAAATTTTCTACTTTTTTCTTTTTCTTTTTTCATTTTTTAAGACTCCTAAAAGAAAATAAAGATAAAGAAAAAAAAACCCTAAAAGCAAAACAAAATTAAAAAGACTCCTAAAAGAAAAAAAATGTGAATCTCCCCCCACATCTAAACTGTGTTTTGTCCTCATGCTCACAAATGAATACAGAGATAAAAATATTGTAGCATGTAATGTACACATCCAAAATATGCACACAATCATGATGATCATGCAATCCAAACGCACAAAAGATATAAAAATGTAAAAAAGTATGCTAGAATTAGAAATACTTACAGTGCGCTAAAAAACTCAGCTGTCGAAGCAACAAAAATGCTCCCTGTGTGCGGTGGATGCCTCCTTACTTATCCTGTATCACTTGTAATAAACTCAACACATAGGTTAGAGAAAGAGATAAATAAAATACTCACTAAAACTGACTCAACTAACTAAAAGGAAAATAAAAGAGTAAAAAACTATGAGAAAAAAATGCAAATATATACATATGAACAACTCCACGTTTTCCCCACACCTAGCATAAACTATGTCGGTTCCTCTCCCTTGATCTTTTTCCACTCTCAAAGTGGGTGCTCTTCATCGACTTTACTTGTAAATTAGAACCCTTTATCATTTCAGCACAACCTCTTTTAAACTTGATTTTTCACACTCTTTTTCTTTATCCTCTTTCTCTTCCGCTTTCTTCTGACCAGCAAGTTAGAAGGACTCACTCCCGCAACATTAACACCTAGCCCAATCTTATTATCTTCACTTTCACGTGAGCAAGCTTGATCAATAGCTAAGAATTTAAGTTCATCGTCAAATATCTCTTCAAAGCTTTTATCAAAGAATCCTTTGGGGAATGTGTGTCCATCCAATCATCTAGGAATAAAATCACATCCTCAAAGATCTTTTCAAAGCTTTGTTCGCAATATTTACAGCCAAAATTTATGGACTCGTTGTCGATTTGATCGTTCGCTATTTCTCGAATCAGGGATGACACATGATTAACCAGTTGCTTTATTTCATCAAACATTCTGATCTCTGCCTCACATATCGTCAAAACTTTGGTGAGTACACCCAAAGTCTGAATCCATCTGATCATCCTCAAATTCACTTGATCGACTTTGAATCATATTTACTTCAAAGAATTCAGTGGATGGCTCACTTTGTTGTCCTTCCAGGTTGAAGATATTCAGATCAACTGTCATATTTTCAAATGTGAGTTTCATTAAACCACCACGACAGTTGATCAAAGCATTCGAAGTTGCTAGGAATGGCCTACCCAAGATCACAGTAATTTGGCCACGAGGGTTCATCATAGGTTCAGTGTCAAGGATGATGAAGTCCACAAGAAAGATAAATTCACCAACCTTAATCAGAACATTTTAATCTCCCCTCTAGGAATTTTATTGACCTATCAGCCAGTTAGAGTGTGACCTTGGTTGGTTTTAACTCTCCTAACTCTAACTGTTGGTACACCGAATAGGGAAGTAGGTTTACGCTCGCTCCCAAATCTAGTAAGGCTTACTAGTAAGGCTTATTTGATAACTGTGTTCCCTATTGTGCATGAGATTGTTGGGCAGCCAGGATCTTTGTACTTCACAGGTATCGAATTGGACAGAATCTCAGAAATTTTTACCGCAAGAAAGATTTTTTTGGGGACCTGTGTTGCTCTCTTCTTTCTGCAAAGGTCCTTTAAGAATTTTGCATAAGAAGGGACCTGCTCAATTACATCTAAAAGTGGAATATTGACCTTTACCTGCTTAAAAATTTCAAGAGCCTTTTCCACTTGAGCAGAATGCTTTTTCGGTTTGAGCCTATTTGGAAATGGTGCTGGTGGCTCATACAGAGGCTCACTGACTATCTTATTTTCTTTTTCTTTTAATTCATCTGAGCCAGAATAGGATGGGGACAGCCTTGGAAAAGGACTCGCTTGGTCGGGCATCACCACTTGATTGTCAATTTTCTTTTGAGATCGCAAAGTATTAACTGCGTTGACTCGAGCAGAACTGGAAGGAGTTGACATTGGATTAACCACAGATTGATTTGGGAATGTTTCCTTCTCTCTCATTAATTTGTGATGCCATCTGGCTCACTTTTAACTCGAGACGATTTATTGTCTGTTGATTGGCATTCGACATTTGTGTTGCTGATTGCATGAAGGAAGTGAATGTCTTTTCCATGTTGCTCAGCTTATGTTCTTGTTCGTTCCCAAGCCCTGGTGGTGGAATTATTGGATTTGCAAATAATTGTGAGGGGAAGATTGAGTGGAATGTGGGTTCACAAAAGCTGGTTGATTTTGATTTAGTTCCACATTTTGTCTTGAAATTTGTCCACTATTTAGCTGATTCTCATTGGACAAGGGACCTTTTGGTATGTCCCATGGTTCCAAGAGAAATTAGGATGATCCCTCCATCTTGGATTGTAAATTGGGGCATAGGGATCATTTCGTTGGTGATGAAACGTGGCATTTAGTTGATCTTGGCCGTCGGCTAGTGGATTAGGGAGCAGTGGACAATCTTCCAACTCATGAGTTGGAGAGTGGCACTTGTAACAGCTTAGTGTGAATATCTGATTTATGTGATCGAGCTGTGCAGGAGTCCTTTTGAGTCCAGTGCCTCTATTCTTCTCATTAAAGCAGCCACCTTAGCTTCAGCAGCACTTGAGTTCTCAATTGAGTGGACATCGCCCCTTAATGTAGGAGTTATTATTGAAGATCTTTCGGTAAATCCCTCCCATTGTATGGTCTTTTCTGCCATATCTTCGATGAATTTCCATGCATCGTCCTCTGTCATCATCATGAAGTCCCCATGACACATGGATTCAAGTAAGGTTTTAGATTGATAATCTATACCCTCATAAATTATTTGACAGAGTCGCCACTTCTCAATGGCGTGATGGGGACATTGTGCTAGAAGGTCCTTAAACCTTTCTAGGTATCTCCATAATGGTTCTTTGTCATATTGACGAAATTGGCTTATCTCACTCCGTATTCTTATTGTCTTATGCATTGGGAAGAATTCTCACTCCGTATTCTTGCAGTCTTATGCATTGGGAAGAATTTCTTTAGAAAGACTGCGACAAATTCCGCCCACGTTGTGATTGAGTTGATGGTTAGGCTATACAACCACTTTTTAGCATTGTCTCGAAGTGCAAATGGAATGAACCTTAGCTTAACTGCATCATGTTGGAACTTGTTTTGATGAAGACTTATGTGATGCATGTCATTTGGAGCTCTAACACATGACGAATCAAGAGTTCTACATGATCAAGATGTCCCAAGGAGAGTTGATATGATGTATTTTGTAAAGATGAAATAACATGTAAAAAGCCTTGACACACACATACATATCAGAGTCCATTAGTCGACTAATACCTTCTGCAAGTCGACTAATCCAAAGTGTAGTCGACTTGACCCAACCCTAGTCGACTAATCCTGTGTGTCAATTCAGACCCAACTCTCTGTTTCTGCATTAGTCGACTTGACAGTAAAATATAGTCGACTAATAGCAAAGTATAGTCGACTAACCCTTGTCCCCTAGTCGACTAATCCCTGGTCCAGTCGACTTATAAGTAGTTGCAGTCGACTTGAATCAGTTAAACAGAAAACTGTCACTCTAACGTCTCTTGACCTAGTCGACTTATAGTAAAACCTTGTCGACTAATAGTTGAAAATTTGCCTTGTATAGTCGACTAACGCAAAAGGCAAGTCGACTATAGGCAGTTTCTGACTGTTGGACAGTTTCTGACTGTTGGTCTTTGTGCAACGTTTCCCAACGTTTGAACATTCAAAAGGCACCTATTAACTACCCTAACTTACCCTAGTCTTCAGCTATAAATAGGGTGGTTAATCCAAAGGCCAAACATCAATCAAATCTTCAGTTTTCCAAGTCAAAATTCTGTCAAAATCAGAAAACTGAATTTTCCACTTCAGTTCTTCACCAAAAGTCAATTTCCATTGTGAAGTCCTCTGAAGTTCTGGTCTCCTATACTAGACCTTGTCCACATACACATTCAGTACCAAGGCTTATAGGAAAGTTGTAATACTCAAAGCAATCATTGTACACGGGTGGCTTCTTGGTGTAGAGGCAGTTGTACAAGGTGATCATTGTACACGGGTGGCTTCTTGGTGTAGAGGCAGTTGTACAAGGTGATCATTGTACACGGGTGGCTTCTTAGTGTAGAGGCAATTGTACAAGGTGAAGTGTGTTCTCTTGGTGGAAGAGAAGGTGTACACATTTGGCAAAGGGGATTTGTCAAGTGGTGTGCATGGTTGTGATTTTGGGTGTACAAAATCAAGGATAAAGGAAAATCTCAAGCGGGTGGCTGGGGACTGGATGTAGGTCACGAGGACCGAACCAGGATAAATCTCTCTTGTTTGCGTTTGTCTATTCTCTGAGATTTATTTTCCTTTTTGCAAGTTTATTTATTTGCTTAACGTTAATCCTTCTTGTTTTAGTTTTGTGTTGACTTGGGTATTTTTAGATCCATAATTGCCAACAGAGATAGTTCCGCATTTATCATCATCTCGGGGACCAACACATCATCACTCAATTGTTGGATCTTCATCATTGCACAGACCTCTTCAAATTCACTGGTGAACATATATGCATCGTCTGATTCCAGTCCGGAAAACCTTGGGAGCATCATGATGTACTGCGGCTTAAGTTCGTAATTGTTTTCACTAGCCGCTGGGAGTTGGATGCTGGAAGGACGTGATGATCGAGGAGGAAACCATCGATCCATAAGAACCAGTTGTGAAATAGTAGTCATTTTGGACTCATTTGAATCTTCACCAACTAGACGTCCTCTTGAGTCTCGTGACCAAGCTGATATAAATCAGGATCACGGACAAATTGGGTGAAGGTGATGTGAAGAGAAAATGATGATGTGGGAATGGACTGAAACTACACTAATTTTTAATTGGTTTTTATTTTTTTATTTTTTTAAAATCCGATATTAGTGTCAAAACTAAAGATAGAACACCGTGTCCCCGGCAACGGCGCCAAAAACTTGATGGGAGATTCTGTCTCCTCGTTTTAAATTAACCGCAAACGCACGGTCGTTCGATGTAGCACTTGAGGGTCGATCCACAGGGACAGGCGGTTCTTTTGGTTTCAATACTTTTAGGCGAATTGAGTAAAAAGTTTTGGGATAGTTTTGTTCTGAACTATGTGCTAATTTAGAAAAGTCGAGCACCTAGGGTCGAATCCCCTAAACTAGCATCAAGCGGTCAATCTCGGTCTCCACACGAGTATGTTGTTATTCACCAAATCTCTACTTCTATTAGGCAAAGTAAGTCTGAACACTAGATCTAAGTATAGGGTATTGTCTACATCACATGGTCCATCAAAGGTAAATAAAATGACTAAATAAATTAAAAGCAGAAAAGCAATAAAACTCTAAGCATGGACCATTGACTATTGATATATACCCTCTCAAATAACTAGTAACTCTAGAAATAATCTCCTAAAAGTTGTCGGTCAATTGGTGTGCAAATAACCCTATATAGGAGATCCAACGAATGGCCACAAGATATTCTAGCCTAAGTTCATCTCCCCTAGATGCAAGAGGGATCTACCTATACATGATACAACTAACAATGATACAATCTCATAAATTAATCATACTTAAATAATTAAAATAATTAATACAACTAAATCATTTTAAAACTATTTAAATTTAACTAAATAATTAATTGCAAACACTAATTAAGTAAACTAATCAACTAAACTAATATAAAAAAAACGTACCTTTGCTCTGTAAGAGCATGCCGCCTCCATGATGAAAAGCAAAAAGGGGGGGGGGGGATATTTCTAATACAATAATGTGGCCAAAACTCCCAAAATACAAAAAGGCTAAAGTTAACAAAAACCTTGATTTTATTAAAGGTAGCTAAAAAATTAATACAAAAGGGAAAAAACCAAAAACCTAGCTGCCGCCTCCCTTCCAATCTCTCCTTTATATAATATAGGAGTTTTACAAAAAGGCCATTTGAAATACATCTATTACATAATAATCCATTTTCAAATCAGGCAGATTTTTTAAATGACCAATGCAGGCCTTCAAATGAAGGAATCAGCAAAAGCTATTAACATGAAAGTTGTAGATCTTCGAATTCTCTTTCCGTAGCATCTTGAATGATTTCATTCAGAGTCATGTAGCTAAAGTTATGGCCAAAATACTGTAACATATTTGGAAAGCAACCCTCAATCTTTTACAAATTGCGTGTTTTATTACTGAAAGTAACTGGATTTCTCTTTCTCTTTCTTTTGCCTGTTTCCTGCAAAAATTCAATCAAGTATACCCGAGTAGCATTACTTATATACAAATAATAGATAATTAGGAGTATAAAAATGATATAAAATCGTGATGATCAGTCGACTATATGACTATTCTGTGTGTGTGATTAAGGCTTTTAACAATCTATAAAAAATATACAAAAATAGCCAATATCCTTGAGTAGTCTTAAGCAATTTGAATTTAGCACTAGCTTTTGAGATAGAGCTCCAATGCATCTGCATCACAAATGTTATCATCAAAATCTAAGTTCCAACATCAAGAACGTTGCCCTAGCTTACACTGTCGCACCTATGACTCAAGAACATTGCCCAAGATTTTTTTGTGATCTCACAACATGCCTGTACATGCTATCAGATTGATAACACACAGTTTGTTTTTATCTTTATTATTTTCTAATTGTTGTGCACAATATTGCAATATTTTAACAAATTAAATCTGAAACTAATATCAGAATCATTGAAATGTCCAAACCAGTTAAGAACACCGGAAGAGTGACCACACTGAATTTGAAATTGGGTTTCTCAAACCTTGATACTTTGCAGTGTCATTCAGATGGGGTAACAAAATCCACATTTTCTTCTTTCTTTTACTAGTATACTATCAGACTTACACGATAATTTATTCTGCCACAGATTCGGCTCGACGTACTTAAATGAAATATGATCAAACTTGCAAATTTTTGCCATCTTAGAAGACCATCAAATAGCTATCTGCAGCTTTCTGCCAGATTTCTTTCACTTTCTGCAATACCAAAATAAATAAATTCAATTGTTTAGTTTTCTTTGTTGTTTTTCCCACACACTCTAGGGCGAGAGCACAATCACAGCACAACAAAGCTTTTGGTCATCACCGTCCAATAATATCACTGCAGGATGCATCCATGTATGTTTCAAAATATGAGAAAGAACTATTAGCTCGGCTACTTTAAGACTTGTTTTGAAAGAGTCCCTGCCTAACTTGCACACAACACTTCATGTGTAATCTTTTACATGTCTTGACATTTGTCATCAATCCTTTCAATTCATTTTGTTATGAGTAATGCTTGTGCGTTGATGCTCTTACATGGAATCAACCATATCCTAGGAGAGTGATATTGTTGTGATAGTAATTTCTACAATGTTGAGTTGACTTGAGCATACCTCTCTGCAGTTCATCGGCAACTACCAGGAGTCATCTGGCACTAGAACAGGATGGGGTGCTGGTAAGTGAAGTATTATTGTGCACTCTTGTTTGATGTCATTATGTTTTTAATGTTTTATTTAGTGCCCTTGTGTCTTTCTGATGTTTCCAGTGTTACTTGCCGAATCTGTTGCTCTTGTTGCTGCCGGCACGGTTCATCGTGTTTGTATCACAACATGGTACTACTTTCATGCCTTTGGTTCTATACTATATGACAAATTTTGATGCAAGTTGACACGATTCTAGCATTATTCATTAGGCATTTACTTGCATAAAGGTGATTCCTTAGAGGATAAATAATTTAAGTTCTAAATAATCATTTATGATTGTTAAGATATAAACTTGTACAGGTGACAACAAGTAAGATAAAGTTTGATTTCAACATGATGTGTGTACATGCAGAAGTTTTTTTAGTCTATTGCATCTTTTTTTTTTTTATATAGAACAAAGGCCGGGTCTTGAACTTGGGACCTTCCATTTCCCAACCCAACCCTTTTATCACTGAGCCAGGTTTCAGTGGCTAATCTATTGCATCTTGTTCTATCATAATCAGATTTAGATGACTAAATGATTCAAAAAATCTAAACTCTTCTTTTGGTGAGAAGTGTAGTTCATTTATTTAAGTGATTTGAGATTTTTCCACAATATCAGTACATTTGGATTTTTCCAGTATGTAACTTATTCTACACGATGCTCTATACCCTGTTTTATTGTTATACATACTTTACAGTTTTTCTGATTTTGCTTTTGGTTAGTCTAACTCGTTACTATTATATGTTTGTATAACAATGTTCTGTTTGCAAACGTTCTTTTCGAGTCGGGTGTAAATAGTTGTTGATGTTAATTCTCAACATGATATAGTTCAATCCCCTAGTCTATCTTGCATCTCTGTTCCTGCATTAGAAACCATCTGCGGCAACTGCTTCCATATTTGTTTACTGATTATGTTCAGCTGTCCGCATGATAGTTTAGAGTATCTCCTGTATGTTACATGCAGAATAATTTTGGTTAATGAATTCATTTCTTCTCTCAATGCTTGGTAGACGATAATGGAAACTCTAATCAGTACTTACCTTGGACCAATGAGGTTGAGAGGGAACATGACCAAGGAGTCTTCTCCTTACACCATCAGCTCCTAGCTGAAGTACCAGATTAATGGTCTTTCCCAGTAAGTGATTGTAATGAACTGGAGTGAACTTGTGAGCACTGGAATGAACAGTTTACATATCAATCAAACTACCAGAATGGTCATAATTTCCTCTGATCCACTTGTAGCTGATATGTAACATTGTGAGCAAAATGGGATCCAGACTATCCGAGAAGGGCCTGAAGCTCTATTTGACATCTTCTTGTAGTGGCCTACATGAAGTGGTTATTTTGCTTTTGTTCACACACGCAGTAACAGGAGTGCTGTTAATGGAGGCTTACAATCCCAAAATTTTAATCTATTTTACCAAGTTAGTCATAGGTGAATATTATTGCTGAGAACATAACAGATCCATGTACTAAAGATTTTACAATATTAGCATGGTAGCAGCACAGCCATTGTGTTACCAGAAAGAAGTTTCATCAGAATGGAATTTGCAGTTACAAGAAATTGTGAGTTCTTTTAGGTCTATCATTAAAATGAACAGATACAATTCCACAGACGAGTAATGTAGACAGGATATGTTTGAGTGCGGGCATGAGGATATCGAGCAGTGTTCTAAATGGCAGCCACAGCGGTTACATCGGCCGGGAAAATTTATCGGGGATGGGGATATCGGGGACATATCGGGGATATTTTCAAAAATCGGATGTCAAAATCGGACTGTAAATATACATATCTTCTTGTCTTAAATTGCATCTCAATAAGACAATATATGCATAAATTATATAAAGTTACATAAAACATCATACTTATATGTTTAAGATATACTTAACTTGATAACTTGCATTAATCTTATAAATGCATAATCACTATCCAAATGTAGAATCTTTACAAATGTCATATTGCCACATCGCTCGAATTACCCAAATATCTAACCTAGAAATTGAATGTGAACGCTATATCGGGTCCAAAACCGCCGAAATTGCGGCCGATATATCGGGTCCATGCCGATTTATCGGCAATTTGGGTGAAAATCGCTATATCGGTTTGGATGTGCCAAATCATTGCGGCTAGGTGCCGTAAACGCAATATCGGCGCAATATCGGGGTTATATCGGGGATATTAGAACACTGATATCGAGTAAGTGAAAGCATGAGCGAAGAAGAGGTAAGAAAAGAATTTGAGGAATACATAAACAAGAGTAAACTGTACGTGACTAAAAAAAGTGGTAAGTAGAAAAGAATTCAGGAATATATAAACAAATATAGACTGTATACAGCGTGCCTGAGGATTTATAATGATGTGGTTTTATGTAGTAGGCTATTAGGGACTCTTGAAGGGATGAAATACCTTGGAAACAAAGCTTCAAGCAGAGAGAGAACAATTTTCTACATGTTCTTGAGAAACTGGGTTCATGAAAAGATAGGTGTATTTGAAATACATTGTACTAATCATGCATGTCCAAAAAGGCGTACACACGGAAGAGAAGGTTGGAGGTGCACCATGGCTAAGAAGAACAAAGAAGTTCAAATTATGCGGTAGGTGAAGAGAATGGCTTCAATGCAAAAGCAGTGGGCTGTATAAAGTGTGGAAGATCTTCTGGTTCTGGTGCTGTCTGTTATTTGATGATGCTTATTCTAACCATCTTGCACATGCATGCGCAGATATGTCTATTGATAGATGAGAAAATGATCTCAAGAAACTTCGAGATGAGGTATTTGCAAATACTGTCAGAATGATGATCAGTTTATTCACTAGCAACCAATATATTGCTGTACTTCATGAGAAGCCAATGCTAAAAGAAAGCTACAGCTTTAATGTGCATAGATGCCACAAAGAGGGAATAATAAGACCAGTTTGTGGTTTAAAGCAGAGAATGATATATTTTTAATATTTGACCAGGACAATTTTGCAAGGGGTGGGGCAGATAAACATTCTTGTTGAACTGATCCAGAAAGAACAAGTGAAAGGGCTTTCTTCTTGTATACCTTCTCTCCTTTACACCTGCTCCAGGTAGGAATTATGATTTTCGTGGCCATGCATCTAAAATGATTGTAGGAATGTCTTTGTTCCCATGTGCGTCTCCAGTCCCATAATGGTGAATGCAAGTTCCCGAGGTTCTCTCTGTCCACTAGCCTTTAATTAAAGGCATTCCCAAAGTTATGCAAGACGATGAAAATGTTTTTAGAAGCAAGTTCTCCAATCTAATTTGTCTAAAAAGGGCAACTAAGCAAAGATGGTTTTCATCCTAAAAAGAAAAGAGAGAGAGACTGTTAGGTAGTTAAGTATGTTCAGACCAAGACTTCATTAGGGGTTTCCCTTTTGGGTCATATGGATATAAACGTGTTAACCACTTCCATCAACATTACTGGTCTCATTATCGTAACAAATTGATATGAGAGATGAAGATGGATTGGCCCTCGTGGATGCTTAACACAAAATCACTATTGAAATTTGTGAACAAAAAATTGAAAAAGGAGAAAACTGCGGAAATTGTGAGAAACTGGAATTATTGTTGTGAGTTACTTATGTAATTATGAGGAAACTAAAACTAGAGTTATTGTTGTGAGATGCTGCTGAAACTGGAGTTGCTTTGTGAGTTTTGTGTGGTTCTATGAGGAGTTTGATCAATTAGTTTGCTGAGTTATTGAATGTGTGTTTCTTTTGCTTTGTGGATGCCTTCCACAGATTGTATGGTGAAGATTAACATTAAATCAAAATGCTTGGGGTGCTGTGATTAATAAAGTTGATGACAAATGGTCGAGCTTAGATCTGCACAAGAAAATACAGAAGTTTAGAAATAAATTGCAAGGTTCTCAATGCTACCGCTATAGCAAGTGCTATGTGGGTCGTGATTCACAAGGAGAGACTGCGATTTAAGCGTTTTCAGTATTCTTTTAAGTTACTAAAACTGGTTAAAGATTCTTCTTTGCTTTTGAAGGAAAAAGGTTAAATTAGAAGAAAGAAGGTAGAATACAAGGTATTAAAATCGTTTTAGGTTAAAGGAAGAACTAAAAAAGAAAGAATAGAGAAGAAGAAAAGTGTTGGTTTTTAAAGTCGTTTTTAAAACTAAGAAATTAACAGAAAGAAAGAAAAGATTTAAAAGTATACTTATCTCTTATGTCGATTAATATACCTTGGAGTAAAGAAAGCAAAATAAGCGAAAGGACTAACGTAGAAGTAGTGATCAACTAAGTTGAGTAATAATGAAGAAAAGTGAAAAAGTTACATTGACTGTCACTCTCAATACAACTTTCTTTAAAGAAGATTACATTTAGTGTCACTCTAAACATAATTCTTTCTCTTTTTGTTCATAAAACTCTCTCTAATTTAAACTATAAAGAAATGAAAATTACATTTAAAAAAAAGAAAACCTAAACTAACCTAGAGTAAAAAACTAGCCTAGGATCTCTCTGTAGTGTGGTGCACGTTTGCCTTCAGAAATTACAGTATTTATAGGATAAAAAGAGTGTTAAAGGGTGGCAAAGAGATGAACTCAAATCGCTGGCCCAACAACCAATATCCTTATCTCTGTTATCCCTTTGTATACTGATAAATTTATCTCTGGACTTCTAGATTTGGGATTTCTTCATTGATTTCTCAAACAAAGATAATAAATCTAAATAAATTTTATTTAGTTGGAATAGATTTGATAATATTCTCTCTCTGTTATCCCATGTTTTCTGATAAATTTGCTTCTGAACTTTTGGATTTGGGATTATCTTTCGTTGATCTTCAAGTTAACCAAATGGATCTTCAAAAATCCAGTTTTAACTGATTTTATCTGGTGTTATCTTCTCTGATTTGCTTCAGTCTTTGGATAGAATTGCTTCTAAACCTCTAGATTTGAGTTGATCTTCATTGATTTGCTTGAGTTTTTAAAACTCCAGATTTTAATTGGATAAACTTGTTCATTTCTCCTCTTTCTCCATTAATTACTCTGCATACCATTAGACATTAAAATGAATTAAATAGTAGAGTTTTATTACAAAATAAATGTGAAATTGTGACACCTGTGACACGAAACATGCAATGCACATGTACAATCACACCTCCACACCTATCTTTTATTGTTCTCGAGCAAAAAAAAAGGCAAAACTAAATTAATTATCCACTTTTGTAGAAATCACGATTGCACTTAGCACGTGCAATAAGCCGTTAAACCTCTCAGTTTTTCCTAGAGGGCGAGTTTTTTCTCGTTAGAATTTTCAGTGAATTACACCCTACAAAATCCATAAAGAAAGAAATAAAGTGTTAGCATTTTGAAAACGTATTTTGAAAGAGAGAATATTTGAAGAATTTTTACAAACATTCAAGTAATCTATAAGTTATAGGAAAACTGAATTTTTCATTCCTAAACTTAGTCTCTATTAAAAAACTTGTTATCAATCAAGTTAAGGAGTCAAGCTGTAATTTTCATCTAGTTTATTATTTTACCCTAAATCATATGCACCTTTATGATCGTGAAATTTTGACTTAGGGTTCTTTAACTTTAACTCTTATTTTTTTTACAATTTTTGGTGATACTATCTATTAGGCTTTCTAATCTGCCCATGTAATGAGCTTTTAGTCGGTGACTCCCGAATCGGACGACCTTAGGGCACCGGTGAGAACACCCCAAGGACTTAAGGCCTCGAGCAAATAAGGCCACAAAACTTAAGGATTTATTAATTATATGGTCCACTTTTAGGTGTGAATACTTATGCTTTTGAGGCACAAATACCCAGCTTAATCAGGGGATTATACACACACACGCAACAAACAACAACTAAGCCATTTGCCCCAAGTATTTGGGTAGACTACATGAACCAAAAGAGAATTATGCCAGATCGGGCACATAGATCAACTTTCTCTACTCATTCCTATCGAGCAATATGCCTTCACTAAGACCTTTAACCTCTATATCTTGTATTTACCTCCATTCATGTTTTCGTCGGTCTCCCCTGCGCTCTTTTAACTTGCCATATATTTTTCTTTTCACTTTTCTTTTTTTTTATATAAGGCATAAAAATCTTTGTTTTTGAACCCAAGTGTAAGGGTATAAAGTATGTTTATTTCATTAAGATAAAAATCAAGACTAAAATTACTTTTCCAATTTTTCTTTCTAACTCTAGAAATCAAATAGATAGTCTTATTTTGACTAAGTAAAAGAAATCCTAATTATGATTCTCCTATTTCTTAAAATTAACTTAATTTCTTAGAAAAAAATAAGCTTTTCAAAAAGTTTTTAAAAGCAAAAAAAATATTATATATTTTTATAAATTAAAAGAAAACTTATGTTAGAATCCTCTCCCTACACCTATCTCATGCATTGTTCTCAATGTATGAATGAATGTATAAATGCATGAAAAAGAAGACAGGGGAAGGAAAAATGTTACCTCAAAGTGGTGGTTCCGGTGGTGGTCGGAATGGGCCAAGCGTTGCTGCCCAATCAAAATAATGTGGTGGTTCACGAAACTCACTTTTTATGACTTCTTTTCTATTTATATATTTACAATCCCTAGCATGAATAGGATTAGGAAAGATCCTAACAATAAATTTATCCCGGTTATATGACTAATCTTGGAATATTATCACGGAGTCATTATGGTCTGTACCTAGGTCCAATAAGGGAATGTGAATTTGTGGAATGGATGATTTGGGCTCTGGAATGAAAGGGTCTGAACCTGAACATTACCTATTTTATTAGTATTTCATTTACTGTACTAAAAGATATCCGTAGCTTATGATATTTTAAATTATTATTTGATATCGCTTATATGAACATCTTAGTTTCTAGAATGAAATCATTTTACACATGTATGATGCATATCGGCGAAGTATTTGGAAAGTGTCAAAGATGTGACCAAGAATTGCCAAAGTGTTAAAGATTCACAATATATAATCTAAAATTTAGGACACATTCAAGGAAATGGCACATGACCAAGGAGTATTGTTTGTGTAATGTATATAGAATACTTCGAAGGACAAGTGTTAATAGTGAAAGTGTTGACATTGGCTGAAAAATCATTATTCTAGTTAGGAATAGCAAAAGATTCGGAGGGATATGGAAATTTCTTATGTTGGGATATGGAATTTCTAATGCCACTTATTGTATGAAGATAGGTTGGCAAATGATAATAATATGTAAACATAAGGGTGAGGGATCCTTTGCTGCAAATATTTCTTCAATATTGCCTGTTCCTATAGGAAGAAATATCCATGACTGTCGTTGTTGCTAGAGAATTTAATCGGTTGCAGTCAATGGTGGAGGAACTCATCAGAAACTTTGACTAAAACTGCATCCCTTTATTATCATGCCACATTTCCCTTCCCTGATAACCTGAAAGTGTAAAGCACCAGGGTTTAAACGTAGTTAGCTTAGGCAAAGGTGCTTCGTGGCAGCTACTTAAAGTTCTCAGCTACACAAAATTTGGAAGCAAAATGCAAATGAAACTGCACGTGTTTAAATCTGGACTCCGGTTTTAGGGAATCAACTCATAATTACCCATTTTATGAAGTGAGAGAACATATAAAAGAAGGGGAAGAAAACGAGGAAGATGAAGAAACAAAGAGGAGTATGATGACTGGCACACGGGGGTTGACAGGAAGCAGGAACTTTTTTATTTCTTTGTTCTGCTTAGAAAGAGACAAAGTAGCTGATTAAAAAAAAACTCATTCCAATATCTCCACCTTATATTTATTGGATTACATCCCTAAAAACCTATTACACTAAGGAATCGGTGAGTTTGAAATAAATAGGTGTTTTTTCATTGGGTGCTTAATCGATTAAGAAGAACACCCAGCTGTCTTAAATTCATACATGAGTGCTGCTCAATGGTTTGAGGACATCATAAAAGCATCTTCACTACACAATGGACGCCTTGACATCTCAATAGATGGCCATTCCTTGTTAGTCATAATCCTCAAATCGGCCTACTAAGCAGGAGCAACTTCATACTCTAGACTTCTTCCTTGTAGAAGGTGCTCAATCATTCTAAGCAAGCTATGATGAAGGTTGAGGGCTTTAATCTAAGAGCATTCACATATATGTTTAGTTGTTCGTCTGGGTTATCTTGACCAAGATAGGGAACTACATTTCGACTAACCATATGTTTCTGCTGAGTTATGAAGAACCTAAACTATTGTGTACTTGTTTCATTACGATTTTGTGTGGGCTTTTCGTTTGTTAGCCTGAGACAATTTTGGTTAGTTATCATATTTATTCAATGTTTTTACTCGGTCTGCGTTCACTAATTCTGGACTAGATTATTGCATGTGCGATGCTCGTGTTAAGTAAAACAATCACTATCTGATGGAAAGAAATTTAGATCAAATAACTATTTAGATGAAATTAAGATATTAAATACTTATATATTCTCAAAATAAAATTATAGAATTCATAATTGAGTAGCATTGAATTAAATAACTTTAATTTGATTGATACATTAAATCTGGCATGGAAACAATTGAAAGCTATCAAAGTGTTGTACTTAATAATAATAACATTCAATGAAAGAGTAATTTATAGCATAATGTTAGTTGTAAAGTAACTTTTAATTTTTTTTATTAAAATATGTAAAGAGAGACGTACGTGAGAACAGACCGCGGGGCCACTCTTGGGGACTCTAGAGTTTGCATTATAATAATAGATAAGACGTCATTCTTGACTCATAACCTATTTATCCACTCGACTCTTGAGTTGGAAATTATTGGGGCATCTTCTCTCATACAATTTCTGTTTAGTTTGTCAATCCTTGGCCTATTTTTCACTAGTTCGATAGTCAATATGTGCAATATCGGCAATATGTGTCCTGACATCGACTGAAATTATAGAGTTAATTTCATATCGGGTATCTCAAAACCCAATATGATATTGCCAATATATATAAGAATTGACCAATATTTGAAACCATTGTTTAATCTTTTAGCGTTCATAGTAATGTTATAGAAAAAATGTTAAAAATCCTCTAGTTTGTTTTTTAAGGGGAGAATCCTTTATTTTTGTGTTTGTGTGTTTGTAGCATTTAAATATGCCCTGACTGCACATGCGCACGTGTGTGGGAATGTAGCATTTAACTATTGTTTCATCGATTTGGTGCTTGCACCTCACTTATGTTCTTGTCAACTGCTTACTGTCTTTCATGCTGCAACGGGGAAGGGATTGCCCTCTGAATATAACGTTGATGGCTGTATTTATAAACATAGCTTTTCACATGCCCCACAAAATTTCCTCATTGGATTTGGTGAATGTTAATTTGAAGCTTATTGAAGTATACTAGTTTTGGTCGGTCAGTTTGATTGATTCTGTTTTTTTATTTTGACTGAGGCTTCTATGGATTCTGAATCAACAGTGTCATCTCACAATAACATAAAAAAATAATTGCTTCAAGTGACCTATTCTTATCCCTAGTACTGATCATCTGTTTTCTCCTTTAAATGCAGTTTCATCTTTTCAGCTGGATTTCTCTATGAGATTAACAAGCTTTCTGCGCTGATGCACGCAAAGGGTGAGACAAAAGCGAAGCGGTACTAGGAGGATGCACTCGGGGCTCCAGAACATGTATGCATATTGGTAACTCGACACATCAAAGTGTTTCCTGTTTCTGAGGATATTAAAGTTTTTGCGATCGGACATGTGTAACTGGAAAATGAATGAACATGCTATGATCTTTCTCTCATAGTTTTTTAGAAAGTAGCCTAGAGAATATCAGCAGCCCTAGGGACACCCGGCAACGTGCTCTTTGTTGTCGTTTACGATATTGAAACCGATATACTTGTGCTGAAGGGCTTGATTGCTTTCTGTGTAGAACGAGGGCTGGTATTTAGATTATTAATTTGCAATTGATGAGAGGTTCATGGCATGTTTAAGACCAGTGAAGTTGTTGATATCCACTGTGTGCAAATCACTCATGTGGTATGCTAACTTGGACTTCAGCAAAATATGGGTGTTTGTTTGTGTACTGATCTCTGGTCCTGATGATCTTGAACAACGACCTCCCCAGGGAAAAAAAAAAATAAATTTTTTTTTTCTGACATACATTCTTAAAATCTTTAATGTTTTATATAATTTTATGAAAATTTTAAGTTATTATTTCAAAATTTCGGAAAAGTTATTGAAAATATCCTCGTTCATGTTATCCTCCCATCTCACCTTCTCATTCTAGGCTAAAAGGTATCTCATTTGAGAGGGGGTTATTTGAAAAGAAAACTTATAAATATAAAGTCTTAAAAGAGAAATATATTAGAGAAAGAACGAGACCCTAAACTTTTTATTTTTAATTTGAAAATGATTTGGGAGTTTTTATGTTTATGGTTCTAGCGAATACAATACTAAGAAAATTTACGTTTATACGAATGCAAAAATTCTGTGTGTAGATCAACTGTATGCGTACGTAGTACAGAAATTTAATAAATTTCAACATCAAAGGAGATTAAACTGGATATGCTTGCCATGCTAACTCTTTCAATACAAGAAGTCAGGTATTCTTATTGACATTAGATAGAAACTTGCCTTGCATTTTTGGATTTGGATGTTGCATGTTGAAAACATCTTCTTTTGGGATTTATATTTACAAACAGGTGTGCACCAAGATGATGATTATCTGAGTTGATGTAAATGAACGATTTGTCATAGTTCACCTTCTGTCCTGAAACTATCGCATCATTTTCCTAGAATTTCTTTATACGCATGTAATTCTTCCTTCTTAAATAAGAGTATCATCAACAAACATTAGGTGATGAGGATATAAGTGCAAGTCCAACACACCTGTTATATCACTTGTCATTGCTATATTTTAGCAACCAATCAAATAAACGAGCTCCAATGCATGATCTCATGCTATAAAATAGCAAAGCTATCTTTACTGTCATATATAGCAGCAGAGAAGACAATGCTATCTAGTCGAGATGGCCATTAATTGGAAAATTGAAAGGGTAGTTGGAAGACGAAAGAAAATTAATCGGAACACTGAAGAAAATTGTTAGTATTCAAGGAATTCTTTGTATTTATTGAAACCCCAGAGAGAAATTTGTATTTATTTGGCAGCAACAATAACATTTACCAACATAGCTAGCATATCAACTTATAACTTTTTGACATTCTATTACGCCAAAATACAACTTTGACATGCTAATTTAGCATGCTTGCATTGGGCTAGCTCTAAAGGGAAAGTTTAATTCCTTTCTTTAGTACCAAATTAGTTTTAGATAATCTTGTACGTTGGAGATGCTTCAATCACTAAGTTGTCCTTCAACCATTCATTCATCATGTAACAATACTTGCCATAAAAATATGTGATACATTTGATGGCTTGGCTTCATCAATATGTCTATTTCTAAGAATTTACCATGTCACCAAAATCCGGATTCGCGACATAAATAATAAAGTATTTTGTCAACAATATTAACTCACTCAAAGACTCTTCTTCCACTATTTACCACAAATACTTGCCCTATAATTTCCCCTCTTCTATCAGATGATGAAATTTACACACAAACTTCCATGTGATTCCTCGGCAGGCCCGGTTACAAATCCAAAACGAACTCCAGGCAACTATTTTCCTTCAAATTGTTGCGCGGCTCGCCTTATTGGTTCTTGGAAGTACTGTGAGGATATGAAAATGGCCTCCTGTACATAAAATCCAAGATTCAACAACCAGTAAAACAAAGCTAATAGGGGACTCTGGATGATACCTCAGTTCTAATTGTTCTGCTCCCCTGATGGGGACAGATACTCGAGTAAGAATCAAATACATCTCGAGCATCCTTTCCCTGTCAAACGTTGTAATTATGAAATTTCAATGAAGTTTTTCACAATGATAATTAATGCAGTAACATTTAAACTCAAAGGACTATGTTGCCTGGACTATACTATTTATATACACTTCTCTAAGTGCATGTCACTTAGGCTTTGCTAGGTGGTAAAGAGATGGGTTGGGAAATGGGATGTCCTTGCTAAAAAAAAAACGTAGGTCGCAGATACAAAGAGAACAAAGCCAATAAGTAAATTTGACGAGCATAAAAAACATAGATTAAGATATGCATGTTGCTCCAGTAGAAGAGATTTTAAAATTTTGAAATACGAATATCAAGAATGGTATCAGATAGGCATGAAATTAATGCAAAAAATTCTGTTGTGACACATGATCCCTAGAACTTGCACATCCAGTTTCAATGTTAAACGTATAAGCAGCTTAAACTTACTAGTCCACTTAACATTTTCCCCTATATATATTTTTTTATGGCTGAAAAGTTCATCAAGAAAACATGAGGAAATCCTAAAGCCTAAGATACATGCATAGGTGCTATTTTAAAGACCCTGTTCGTGCAACCATCTTGAGTGACTATGTTTTTCCCCCCATTGATGATGATATTGAGTGCCGATTAATCTAAAATGAGCGATGAAACAATGTTGCATCTCTTGAAAATGGTTGGCTACTATTGAAGAGATTGCACTGTAGCCGAAGACGCTATAGTATAGCTTACAAGCAGCTGTATTAAAAGGTACCAATCAATGGATGGACCGTGTGGAAGCAGTATATAGGAAGTGGCCCGTCTGATCAAATAAGTACCATAATGGACTAAAGGTCTTAGTGAAGGCAAGATATTGTTCGATAGGAATGAGTAGAGAAAGCTGATCCATGTGCGGCAAACTATGTCGATTGCCTCGAGCTGACTGATACAATCTTACCATTTTATTGTATGTGGGTTTCCATGAATTGAGCATATATACATGATCCAAGTGACCAGAAGATGGTGAGATCCATGATAGTGTTTGATGCATGATTGGAAGGACAACGTGAAAAGTAGTTCAATCCACTGCAAAGGACAATGCTGCAGACAGTTGAATACGTTGGTAAATGGGTGGCGACTCAAAGAGAGACTGGAAATGTATTCTCGAATATGTGCAAGAAAATAAGGTGCAGGAGAAGCAACCAAGGATCCCACCAGGTGCAAATCGATTCTAAGACTAATCTAATGACAAATGATGCGGAATTAAAAACAAATTGCAACACACTTAGTGTAACTAAAGAGTGTGACCGAATTCCCGGTGAAGGGCTCTGAACTATCTCCTCTAAATTCCTCTAAATAAGAGTTGAGGTGTTATGTAAAACTCTTTGGTTTAACACAAGTATGACACACAATCAAACCTAAGCATATATATGATCTGAACAATATGATGCAATGCTCAATAAGAGAGAGAGAGAGTTTAGAGATAGTGGATCAATCGCAAACACAAAGATATGTTTCGAGGTTCGAGCCACTGCTCTACGTCCCCGCCTTCACACAGAAGGATTTTCACTATATCGTCCACACAAGACTTCCCACATAGGGAACCTCCATTGAGAATTTAGGTAATACAACTTTGGAGTACACAACTCCTCTCTCAACCAACAACAACCTCTACATTTAGAGGCAAGGCACAACAACTATCACCTCTACACTTAGAGGGATGAGCACTTAGCCAAAACAAGATCAATCTCTCACTAGAGAGATAAGGCACTAAGTCACAACTCCACAACAATCACCTCTACACTTAGAGGAATACCAACACAACCAAACTCCTCCACAATCACCTCTCACTAGAGGGATACCAACAACCACAAACCAATATTCCTCACAAAACAAGATCCTAATAGATAAGATAGATATGATAGCTCAAGTGTGAGAAAATAAAGAGTTTGAAAAATAAATCACAAAGAAAAACTCTTGGGAAAACTTTTAGAATAGCTATAAAAATGAAGATCAAAAACCAATTCCTAAAGACTCTATTTTTCTTTGAATTTTTCAACCCCTTTTTAAAACAAATAAAGATCAAATCTTTAAGCCAAAACTCTTTTAAAAAACTTACTGTAAAATACTTGTAAAGATGAGAAATTTTCTCTTCTAAAAACTTAGCTAAAACAGCTTAAGAGGATGAGTATTTATACCCTCCAAAATTCTGCCCATTAGCAGCCAGGAAAGATCAGAAATGACCTTCCGGTCGACTGGCCAACGGTCATTTTATGACCATTGAGCCACCGGTCGACAGCCCAGTCGATCGAAGCCTGAAAACAGAGAGTTGAGGCTCTCTGCCAGTCGACCGGAACTGGATACAGAGAGCAGTAGCTCTCTGCCGGTCGACCACCCCGGTCGACCGGGGCCATTTCCAGAGAGCAGAGTTCTCTGGACAGTCGACCGGCCCTCCAGCCCACTGGCTTGTGCATGTCTGTGCACATCGGTTGACCGGACCGGTCGACCGACTTCTGCCTCGGTCGACCGGCCAGCGACCGGCAGAAGGCCAGGTCCAGTATATAGGGATTTAAAAACTTGCCTTTTGCCTTCTAAAAAAACCCATAAAATACATATAAATTTCACAAAAATAAGTTCTTTTATGATCTTTGAAATACAAATATGTGTGACTAAAATTCAACACATATTACAAACTATTTGAAAAATTTTTGTGATATGAAAATTTGCCTTTAAACCAAAATCGGTATTTTCCAAAAAACAAACTTTGAAATGGAAACCGTTTTCTCCAAAACTCATGTAAATACAAAAACATGATATTGAAACAACTTTGAAGTATATTATATATGGATAGAATCCAATATACATGAAGGATTATATCTATGTTTTTGACATGAAATCCAAAATCCAGTTAAACCGAAAACCAAAACCAATAAACTTTAAACTTGTGTGTGTATGTGAACTTGAGCATCTCAACACTATCTAATTTTTACAATGATCTAAACATACTAAATACAAACTGAGGTCTTATTGTAGAACTCATTCTCTAAGTCGACTCGATCCAAACGCGATCCACGGAGCTTGACTCCAACCAAGTACTAGATGCAATCTTGACGCTCGAGCTCTTGATACAACATGTAAAAGCTCCAAAACTCTTTTATTGAAGTTAATTACCTACTAATATCTTGATCAAATATCTGAAACTAAATATCACAAAGATTAGTAGTAAACTATAATTACATGAGTAATCATCATCAAAACTAGAGTGATGGGCCTCTGGGCCAACAAATCCATCTGCATTCAAAAAGATACTAAAACAAAGAGATCAAGCCCTATCTTGCATCTTCACATTCTCAGTAACCAAACATTCCAACTGTTGTTGTCCTTCGGACAGATTACCCCCTCTAGGTGCAAGGAATGTGCGGAAAATCTAACATCGAGATACAACGTCGATAACCTCTTCACTTGGCTAGTGTTATGCACTCAAGGTGTCAACCCAATGCTGTGAGAGAACACCTTGCCAAGAAGAAGAATTTTAGAGGAAGAAGAGAGATTGCATTCTTTGTGTTTTCAGATAAGCCGAAAACCCCTTTATGTAGCAGAGTCTAGGCAGATGGACTCGTATCTCTCTCTGCAACGTTTGCCATGATCTCGAGAACGGTGTGCGGAGATTTGTTGAGCACGGTCACATGAGGTCTGCGACTTGCTGAGAACGTCGCACGATCTACACGCGAGATATGAGTCTTTTGTTGTGTGCCCTCATAATCATCTGGAGAGTCAGGAAAAACAAAACCATGAGTGTATACAACACCGCATTAGATCTGAGAGGCTCATGTTGGTATTTGGACCTACAAGTCTCTTGGACTATCCACGTTGGACTAAATGAGTACTACACATGATGGGCCACATAACTCAAAACAAAAAACCAAAAAAAAATTGATTCCGAAATGAACCAAGATTCTTAAGATAGATTTCATTGTCCTTCTTGCATAACTGATATTATGTCAACTCATGCTCATGATGATATCTCCCTTACCATAACTCGTCAACACCTGAGAATTTGATGGTTCGAACTTTAAAAAAATGGCGAAAAAAATGTTGTATTGGTCATATTGCTTAAAACTAGCTTCAACTTTGACTCAACCTTCACCTTCAAATGCCTTCATGAACCTGCTAGGACTTTGGAATGGAGATGTTTAATGAGAAAAAACGATTGTCATGGGAAAAGTTTAAGCTGGATCTGTTTATTGGTGAAGGAATCTACTTGGAAACATCTCTGTGTCATAAATAGCTTCTCTCATTAACATCTTTATGCCACAAGTCCTAGCAGGTTCATGAATGTTGGGTCAAAATGAAAACTAGTTTAAGCAATACAACCAATACACATTTCTCTACCATCTTTTAAAAGCTTCAACCATCAAATTTCTGAGGTTTTGACGAGTTATGAAAACGGGAGAGATCATCATATGCATGGGTAACATAATATCAGTTAGAAAGAAGGCAAAAGAAATTTATCCTAAGAATGTTGGATCATTTGTGAATCAAAATTTTTATTTTGAGTTATATAGCCCATCATGTGCAGTACTCCCTTTTTAGTCCCACATGGAATATACCAAGAGACTTCAAGGGTTAAAATACCAACATATGAGTTGATGCTCTTAAATCTAATGGGGTGGGGGTATATAAGAACGCGGGTGCTACCTAGTCCAATGGAATTCAGGTTTCAAGCCGAAAACGTATTAATTGGGTGAGCTGTGCACGTGCAAATTCCCAAGTTGGAGCCTCACAAGTGGGCTGAACTCGCTTGAATTTGCATGTTTTGCCTTTATAAGTTTT